>CAJPEV010002375.1:0-45625 GCA_905338385.1 Darwinula stevensoni | reverse complement strand
ACCGATTCTCAGCACAAATAATCAAATTCAATTCTTACAAACAAACGACTGCAATCAAATTTCAGCCCTTCTTGATTTACTGGCTGCAAAATCTTTAATAACTTTGCTGAAATCAATGCAAGAACCAACTTGATGTTCAATTGACAGGATAGCAAGATTTGTAAGTCTTTCTTGAGACATTGTAGATCGCAGGTATGACTTAATCAGCCTCATTTTTCTGAAAGATGACGTTTGCTGCCCTCAGTTCAGAGGGCGGCAAACGGGAAAAAAATCACAAAATCGTCAAAATGTCCATTTTGCCAGTGAGTGGCAAAATGGGCAAAATGGAAAAGAATTTCCGAAATTTTGCTTTTTTGAAATAAATTTTTTTGAAAGGCTATTTTGCCGCCCTCTGGACTGTGGCGCCCGGGGCGACCGCCCCACTTGCCCCACCCTAGTTACGCCACTGAGTGTAACCACTCTCGAACCGCATCTTGAACTGCAGAATGTCGAACGAACGTCTGCACGATGTCGAACAACTCCGTACCAGAGGCTGAGCCGTTTCGAAATCGCAAACAAGGTTTTCCGTCTGTCCTGGATGACCTCGTCAACTCGCACGATATTGACATCAGTCGTGGTTGTGTTGAAAGGGCTTTGGAATTCCTAGATAGACTTGCTTAATGAGGTAACCCAGCAGAAGGAGACTCCAAGTTCTACTGGGCAGGGGGTGCAAGGAAACATGCAGTACTCTCCTAAGTCTCTATATGGCGTCTGTTGAAAATCAAGCTCTGTTATCTCTATCCATTTAAGGTAAACACCCCAGTTTTTGGCCACGCTGATACGACTCCCATAGGAAGTGGACGCCCTGTGGGCACTACGGGAAACACTAGTAATAGGTCCTCGTACTGGAAGATGTTGATAGAATGCTTGAAAATAGCCAGATTAACTACTTATGCTGGGTTTAAGCCTCACTGGCCAACAACTAGAGACCGGCCAGAAACCGGGGTGCTTACCCTAGGTAGAGCGGGAAAACTTTCCCTGCTGGGATGTGTCTGGTTCCACTCCTTAATTTGGAGAAGTTGCTAGACATATACTTCCTTTGCTTGACAGAAAGAGTTGCGTCGCTCAAGTACTCAACTCGAATTCTGATCTAGTAATGGAAAGACAATCGTCGCGGGATCCGGAGTGTTAGTAATCCATAGAGCATCATCCCACATGGAGTTCCTCACTGTAGTCCTCCGGAAGGATGACAGTACCCAACAGAATACTGTCATTAATATGATATACAGCAATCCCTCGTCGACCGCGGTTTTGAGCCTCCGCGGTTCCAGGGTCAGTGGGACTCTAACCTCTCAGTCTCTGAAAGATCTGCGGTCAGGTCGGCTCCTTAGAGGTTAGAAAATTCCTCACAGCAATCGTCTCAGTTTTATTACCCCTTCAGCAGACCCTTTGGTAGCACGTCGGAAAAAATTCATAGAAGCTTTCCTTAATCGACAAATAAGATTAAATTTCGCCAATCGTCATCAAAGACATCTGTCTTCCCATGATAAGAGTAAGAATGGTGCATTGCAGCTGGAAGTGCAGAACTTTTTGACCACCCCTCGTATGTTCCTGAGCATGCCCCAACGTGCTGAAAAGGCTTCGATCGACCAAGACGGCGGACATATTGAGCACCTGAAGTGAAGTTTTTGCTCTATTTTTTTCTTCTTGTAAATATACTTCCAAAAAAATTAATATACTGTAGCTCCTAGATTCATTGAACCGTTTCGTTTCTATTCGAATTTAAACGGGTTTTGCCAACCGCGGTGTTTTTCAGGTACGTAACCCCTGCGGTTGGCAAGGGATTACTGTGCATGAAATCTCGTCATCTAATGGATATTAGCGATCGTTCAGACTCGAGAAAGGAAGGAAGAAGTGTATTGCCCGAACGTTGACAACTCAATGCATTTTCAACGTTGAACTGTTTCATTTCCACATTGCTTCAACGTCGAGGCAACCTTTTGCACAACATAAGGCAACATTGTTAAAGTTGGGAAATCAACCTTTGCTTATAGTTTATACCTCGAGTTGTTTATACATGTCTTCCAGCCAACCCTACCTGGAAAAAGCTTTCCCAATGTTGACCTACGTAATCGAAATATCTTCTCCTCTACGGGCCATATTTCAGTTGGCCTCAGGACCCTTCCCCGTCATGCTCGAGGCTGAAGCGGCAACGCACGAAGAAATAAGCCTTTTGTGTCCTGACGTGCTCGTAATTCATCGTTAAATTTTGACTAAACATCAAATGGCAGTCCCTCGACAATAATGCTGCCACAGTATTATTTAAACCGCTGAATCCCGCGGGTTCCGCGAATCCGCGACACCTTTAATCACGAAAAGCTCGCGGGTCCAGAAAGATGACTTCACATTGGCATCTGCATTGCTGCGAATCCCATTAGTTTTGTGCACTCGCACATCATGCCACATCACTCCACATTTTTCAATGCTTAACGTCTGAGTATGTCCTCCAATCCTATCAGGTTCTTCGCCTACTTTACATCGATCGAACATCAACCTCATCCACGCGACTCTTCCCCATTTACTTAGCAACGTAGACTAAGTCAGAATCCAAGAGAAGCGTTTGAATGAAGGGCATGGATGTGGACCACCTCGAGTCCGCCCACCTGTTCCAGCACCGACTGACTCGAGGCGATACAGGTTCATATTTTCCAAATCAACGTCTCTTTGTTTTTTCTTACTAGACGTTTCTTTTCTGAACTGCTTCGTTCTATCTTACAATCCAGCTACCTTTTTTCACTCCTAGCGAGAGGGCTGTCGTATACCTTTAAAAAAAATCGATGGTTGTTCCCACGTAGATGAACTCAACCACAGAATGCATCCGAATGTTTTATTACCTCACAGGAGCAAGGAACAATCACAAACATGGTGAAAGATAGCAATAAGAAAGGGAGGGGGGTAGTTTGCGTCAGCCCCCTTTCCCCTTTTTGGGTAGGGGGCTGATGCAGCTACATTAATGGCCATTGATGAACTGTTCGTTCGACATGAGAGGATGAACTTTTTGGAGGGCTAGTGTCAACTATAGAGTTAATGTTACGGGAATCCTACTACAAATAGTAATATTCTATTATGTGTGACAACCCTAAGTTATGTTGCTCGCTCTATGGAGTATGTGGTGCTAAGGCTGATCCTGTGCATAGTGCGCATATGCTGTCTACCCCCCTTCCTCCCCTCTCCCACCTTCTCCCCCCCTCACCCTCCTTTCCCCTCCTTCCCCTGTCTCCTCTTTGAGCCCTTGAGACCTAACTTGACCCACATCGCCTCCGATTATGTAGTATCAGAAGCAGAGTGGCGCAGTCGAAGCGTGCTGGGCCCATAACCCAGAGGTCCGTGGATCGAAACCACGCTCTGCTACCACCTCAGGATTGAATTTTTACCTCCTCGAATCAATGATCGTGTTTAAGTAAAATAGTGTTCTCCGTGTTGCCTCTGCGAGGGACCATTCCAGATATCCTCATTCGTCAATCCCATCGTGATAGCTACCTAGGTGTACGAGGCAGCGAGGCACTCTGCCTGCGTCTTCATCGGCGACGGAAACAGGGAGGGGTCGAAAAAAAAAGTAGAAATATTTTCGACCCCTTCCGATTTCCATGAAATTTTCCAAGCTTGAAGGGGCTATTGAAAAACCATCCCATGCCAAATTGCAGCTCTCTACCTCAAGAACTTCCAGAGATGTAGCAATTTGAAAGTACCAAAAAGTGAGCAATTTTGGGTGAAGTCCTCATCACTTGAGTGCTCGTAAGTTTTATTCCAATCAACATAGAAAGCTGATATTGGTACCATTTTCAAGGTCTCTTCATGCCCTTTCCGAGTTCCATTTCCTTGGGCACAATAAACAAAAGGCTGAAGTTTTCTTCAAATCTCGAACGTGTCCAAAGGCTCTAAATTTAGGTTAGGACTCCTTGCTTTCCGGAAAAGCAAGAAGTCCTAACCTGACGTCACTGAAACGCATGAAGCTCATCCATCTCTGACATTCTGAACTCTGACGAGTTCGGAATTTTCCTCGCTAATCCGAGCGCGTTGCAACGAGTGCATTATTGTTGTTATGCATGTCACTTTCGCTTCACATCCTTTTTCCCCTCATGATCCACATAGGGGGAAAATGGATGAATCAGCATCAGGGATGAATCAGCGTCGTCTCCCTGTGGTCCTTGTGGAGGAAGGCCCATCGCTCCATTCTTACCTGAAACCGTGTGGTAACAGCGTGTGGTAACAGGTTTATGACGACAGGATTTCCAGAATGCTTCGGAGAGAATGGGATGCTAACAGCTGAATGTTTTATGCAGAGTTGGCACAGATTTGGAAGGGAACGGAACTAAACTAGTGGGGAAAAAAAGGAACTTGAAATTTTAATATGACAAGTACCCGATCCGATTGCACGGGGAAAGGGCTGGAAGAACTTCACTTAACATTTCTTACCATAGTCTTCCTTACCATAGTTTTCCTTACTATATCATCAAGAGCAGAGTGGCGCAGTGGAAGCGTGCTGGACCCATAACCCAGAGGTCCTTGGATCGAAACCACGCTCTGCTAGGTTATTATTTTGTCTTTCCTAATTCGATCATCGTTTTTAGGAGTCACTGTGTTCTCCTAGCTCCGGTTCACCTGCAAATTTGCTGCTGTAGTCATTCTGCATTCGCGAATCGGACCGACGCATCTATGTTTTCAAAACCACCCTTGCCGAAGCCCTGCAACCAGAATCCAAAATCACCGTAGCCAACGTGACGCCCGATGTGTGAAAGACGTCTGGAGGCACACTGCGTTCATATTGCAGGGAAAGTCGAATATCGGTTGAGGAACATGGCAGATGCGTGTAGACGTTTCAAATATCGGATCGATGCCGACATCGACACGATATCGTTACAGTAGCTACAAGGGTTGTATGTGGCACCGAAGAACTCTGCCCCGTCTTTATCGGCAACTTGAGTTGGGCAATGCATAATGCGCAAAAGCGGTCTCTTTCCTCCCTCCTTCCCTTCCCCCTCCCCTTTCTTTCTCCTTCTCGTGTTCCGTCCATCATTGTATTTCTTCACGCGACCCTTCATACCAAATTATTTTCCTCTATTCTGTTATCGGAAGCAGAGTGGCGCAGTGGAAGCGTGCTGGGCCCATAACCCAGAGGTCCGTGGATCGAAACCACGCTCTGCTACGGTAACTTTAGTCTTTTTTCCTTCCTCGCTCGACCATCGTTTTCAGAAGTCGCCGTGTTTTCTTGCTCCTGTTCACCTGCGAAGGATCGAAACAGATTTCCGCATCCCTTTCTTTCCCTTCCTTCTTCCATCCCATCGCTTTAGTTGCCATCTTCGTCGACGACGAGAATCGGTAAAGGCCCATGCACACCGACTGCGAAGAGCTTCGCCGCGACCGTCGCAGTTCGTTACAATCCGTCGCAGTTTGCCCTCTCTTCCGGCAGATCAAGTAAGGGTCTTCAACAGCTCATTCTCACGGACATAGGAGAAAAATGCCTTTTGCCTTCGATGGTAATATTTTCTACTGCACTCACAGAAAAAAAGTGAGCGATATCCGAGAAAGAGGGCGAAACTGGAGTAGGCGGTTTTACTCCCAAAGAACGAGGAAGTGCAATCGATAACTACTCCTTTATAAGAGCAAAATCCATATGCAGTATTTTTTAAACTAATTTTAAACTAGTAGAAAAAGTTTGTGGCTGTTCTCAGGAAAGAGAGTGGTGAGCGACATTACTTCCTTGCTTTTAGGGAGTGAAACTGCTAACTCCAGTTTCGCTCCCTTTGGAGGAAATCGCTCTCTTTTCTAAGAGTGTAGGGTCTCGAATTCTCCCATCTGATGACGGGATCTGAGTACTGGACGTACCTACCGACCGTACTTACAAAAAAGCAAGAGTGTCGCAGGCAAATTGTACACGACCAAATTCGACTTCGCTTGGGAGCTCCGCGGACGGCTGCAGTCGAGAAACGACTGCGAACTTCGCAGGCGGTGTTGCGTTTTGCCTCTTCGCAGTCGGCGTGCATCGACCTTGAGGGACTTGAGGGCGGGCTGTTCCATGTTTGCATCTGCCAGCATTCTCGTCTCGTTTTCGTTCCGAATTTCATGCTCGCATTCATGCATGGAAGAGTGACTGGTTCCCATCAGATTCGGAAGGAGCGGATCTTCGTATCGTCTCCCACGCGTCTGGGAACTCAAGAAAAGTAAGGAAAAAGGACAAAAGTTAGAGTAGCAGAGCGTGGTTTCGATCCACGGACCTCTGGGTTATGGGCCCAGGGTTATGGATTATGGTTATGGGTTATGGAAAATTCCGAACTCGTCAGAGATTCAGATGAATGAACTTCATGCGTTTCAGTGACGTCAGGTCAGGACTTCTTGCTTTTCCGGAAAGCAAGGAGTCCTAACCTGACGTCATGTGATTTCTTTCTCTGGGAAATCTTGATAGAGAATGTTTCTAACGTCGTTTCTAATGTTATGATACGAGAAGGTGCGTGCGTAAAGGTGGGTGAAATCCCGAGATCAGACCATTATAAGTATTTTACTTTGTTGAAAGAGAAGACCTGGAATTGCAATCTAAGGGCAAGGAAAATATGGGGGTTGGTTTCCATCAGCCCCCCCCCCCCCCACCCCCCCACCACCCCCCCTCCGACCCCACCCACCCGTATTGTGTTCGCCACAGCATTGAGCCGAGGTAGGGGAAACCAACGAAACTCAATTTTTCGAAACTATCAAGAGCGCTCAGATTTCATGCTCGTACTTAATCTCATGATATAAATGCCACAGGAAATTAGCACTACGGAATGTTTTGTACTACAGGGCAAATACTGGGAGAGAATCACCAGAGAGCAAGTCCAACGAGTAGCCGATAGCCGATAAGCGTTCGAGTCGAGTTGGTTTCCCCTAACGCTTAGGAGAACTGTGGCTGGGCGTGAAGGGAACTGCAATTTCCTGTCTTTGCGGATGGTTCCTATGTGAATCCTAATACGATTATTAAGATGCTAATGTAAGCGGCATCCATGGGAACGGCCGCTAGCGCGGCTTCGCAGTCGACGAGAGTGCTTGCCGTCAGACGGCGGTGTGTCCTCGGTCCAGTCCCTGGGATTCCCCCAACGGTTCCGTTTCCATCTCTGCCTTGGTTTTGGTTGTTTCTTGGGTTGCTTCATGGTTTGAAATTGAAATAATTCGCGCTTACATAAAACTACTGCATGTAGTTTTTTTTTTTCGTTTTGATTCTCATCATTTAGAGGAAAAGTGTCATTGGGTTGAACCATAAAGGTTTGGTAACTTCGATTTGAAGCCGAGAGAATGAAGATCCTTCAAATTCCTTTGCGACCTTTGACTGCCGCCTTAATGCGGGTTTTTTTTTTCAATACAAATTAATATACGAGGTGCAATCCAAAAGTTTCGGGAATTTATTGATAAACAATACAAAAGACCTCTTTCAAAATAATCCTCTCTGCGGTTGATACAGCGAGTCCACCGGTCCTTTCATGTTTCAAAACAGCGCCGTAACTCCAACCGAGGGATATTGCTCGGTACCGCCAGCGTTTCCTGTTGAATCTCGTCTATGCTGTTAAAACGTCGCCCTTTCAACTCGGTTTTTATCTTTGGAAGCACAAAAAAGTCTAACGGTGCTAAATCGGGCGAGTAGGGAGGATGCCCGAGCATCCCCATCTGATTTTTTTTTTGCGAGAAACGTGCGCCCTGACGAGGCGGAGCGAGAGGGTGCCGCTGTCGCGACGAGAGAGCCGTTCCCCCCGCTGCTCCGTTTCTGCCGTCGCTTTCTTCGGACGGCCTCTCGTGACCGTCTTAAAACGTCTCGATGGAAAGATTCACGGTTTGGATGGTCATTCGCCTGTCCGACCGAGTGCTCCTTAAATTTGTTATGCCCCTCGTAAACTCTTGTTTTGCTCATTGCGTCCGCGCCAAAGAGCTTGCTTCGGCATTTGACAAGTTTCTCACCGTTTTTTGCCCAATTTAACGCAAAATTTCACCCAAATTCTTTGCTCGTGAAGGCTCATCGCAGATGCACTTCGACACGACCTCACTTAAATTGCTCTGGGAACCAACTGAAGGGTCCCCCCACATTGGTCAAGGTCATATCATTTGAAACACGACGTTTTAATGTTAGCTTCAACAGGTGGCGCTCTAGCGGTCGATTCCCGAAACTTTTGGATCGCACCTCGTATTTTAACTTCATAGACCAAGTGAGTTCCCCTGTCGGTCGGTCAAAAGAGTAAAGACGTAACTTACCACGGGGAAACACGGAACGGTGAAAGTGGCTGGATCGAGCCTGCGATATTCGCAGTCTCACGAGACGATCGTGAATTGCAGCGGGGGCAGAACGGAAGCGAGAACGAAGGGGACACGTTATATAAGACAGGCAAACCGGGCAAAAAGTTGCTGACATGACGGGGGGGGGGGGGCTCGTGCAGGATTAAAAGAGTTTCAGTCTGTCTCTTCCCAAGCCCGGACGCTCTCTGTGAGAAACGACGTTTTTTGGTCCGGGAAAATCCTTGAGGGCATTCGTCGGTGATTGGTGCGATGCGCACGGAGGACATTCTCTCGTTTATCTGTAAGTGAGCTTCCCTTGGAGGCAACCATTTTCGAATAATATAGTGGAAACAGTATTATGTAACCATGGTATGACTTATCGAAGAGGATAGGTGAAGAGGGTTTCGCCTAAAAATTTAGAAATAATTTATATTTATATTCATATGTAGATGTACTCGTAAGCCTGCTTCACGCAGCAGTGAGAGACCGAATGAAGCGCGACCTAAGACGTCACAGGTGCCATAGAGTTCCACGATGGTTCGTTCCACTTGCTTTCACATCCTGGTAAGCTTGCTTAAGACGAGTGTCTTAAGCAACTTGACCTCTCATCTCGAGGCAGAGAAGAGTTTAGGACGAGAACCAGTCGGCATTTGCTGGCTGATGCGCACAGAGAAACCGGTGAATCTAAATGATACCCTTCAGTCGATCTTCGCATTTCGATTTTTTTTTTCAAAAGGAAAAGGCATCAACAAGGAATTCCGACCCGTATCAGTCTCTTCCTGACCTGAAAGGTGCGGACGGGGGTGGGGGGTGGGGAAGCTCGCTCGCATCGTCTCGGCGAATGTCAACCTCCGTCTTCCACTCGATCGTGTGGAAGAAGGCCCCCTTCATAAACCCTCGGGGCAAAGCATTCACTCACAGTTGAGCGCGTGGCCGTGCATGGCCTCTCTGCACCATCACCTTCCCTCCGGTCCGCGTTCGCGGCTCGTGCTGTCTCGAAGGGATTCCCATGCGATCGCTTGCGGCATTTTTCGAGTCCAGCTTCGTACAGTGTTCGTATCTGGTTTCGTGCATCGGTGCTGCAATGCGCATTAGTGTCCGTAGCCCATTGCCGTGGATCGATGGGTGCTTCCGCGCCTTCTCTCGATCTTACTTTTCAGCTTCATATCCCTTTGGGTCTACTTCTGTGCTTTAATTTCTTCGTCTTCATGCGAACTTTTCAATTCCTTTAATCTTTTTATTTTTAAACCTCACAGACCAAAAGCAACGGACGAGTTCCCTCCGCACGGTCCTCCGAGAAGTTCGCCCTAAATAAGGGTATATTTCAATTTAAATAAATAAAAAAAACTTATATAAGAGTTGCCGAAGGTCGAAGAGGATTCCCCCTCGGAGAATTCCAGTCCCACTAATCGTCCATTCCAGACATTTTCCCCTTCTTACTAAGAAAAAAAAACCGGTTTCACTGGAAAAATCCGTCCCGAATTTTCATCAGCAATCGGGTGACACGAGGTAACGCTGTCCACACGGTGGGCATAGAGAACAATCTCGGCTATGGATACGTAAGCTTTCCATTGAGTCATGATCTGTTTTCTCTTACTGATGCGTCAGCAGTACGACTTGCAGGGTTGAAGGAAAATGCAGAAACGCTCGTCAGCGGGTGGCTTATATAACCGTTGTGTACGTTAGATTTAATTTTAGTTTTAGACATAAGGCCATTGCACACTTGGCGTGTAACGCGTGCGATTTCGACACGCATGCAGCATGCGTCCACGTGCGTTCGGATGCAGGGGAAAACGGGTGTACATTTATGCCCACAGGCCTTTACAAGTATAAAGGAATCGCAATCACTACGTTTTGAATGGGGTTTTCTTTTATCAATCAGAATCTATATTTTAATGCGATGCATTGGAAAGCCCCTCCTTAACTGGCCTCAAATTTAGGATTTTTCTTTTTGACAATTTCGTCCCTAAATCTGTGGAATTACCTCAGTGCGTGAGAGCATGCCACGAACACACGCGCGTTCCCTAGCATTCGGACGCATGCCGACACGCGAGCCGCATTCGTGTCGAAGTCGCACGCGTCACACGCTAAGTGCGAAACGGCCTTTAGATGAAAATCGAGTTCGCTCTGCCGAGCCGATCCCAGCGAAAAGAAACTCGACAGCCGCTTGCCCACAGGCAAAACCCAGCAGGTCAGACAGGAGGCATCGCGACGGCCTCCCATCACTCGATCCCCTCCTCGTCGGCCGAGGGAAGCTCCCGGGTCGAATCGGAGGCGCGGCCGTCGCCCTCGGGGGACGAAGCGAGGCTCGACCCACGGCGGCTTCATGGCAGTCTCGCGGCGGATGCGAATGCGACGAGATTTCGCTTGTGGCCTGGGGATCCGTGCAGGTGCGTGAACGAGGCTTTTAGTTTTAGATTCAGACTAGATTTAACCCTTAAGCTCCTGAGTATTTTTTTCTTTGAGACAGTACCCCCTATGCGAGTATATTTCAGACTTTTGTCTGTCTTAAGAAAGTTGATATGAATTTTAATTATGCACACTCCCCTTAGTAGTGTCCTTACAAAAAATTTTTCCATTCCCCTCTCATTTACCGCTTTTACCTTTTCATACCTACAGAACATCCCCTACCCCAGACTTACCTTTTATTGCAAGAACACTGTTGTACTTGTCACTTCATATGATAGTTGTAACATTAAAAACACTGAGACTATGATTAACATATGTTAATCACAACACCCATATGGGTGTTGTAATCTAATAATAGAAGCACGACTTACATAAGAGAATCACGTCGTGAAATAGTCGGCAACATTGATCTCTAAGCTCACTACTTGTCGGTCTGACCAGAAGTCTCAGAACTCTGAATGCACTTTTACACTAGACTATTCCGAGTTGTAACAGTCGAAAGTACACAGACACTGAGATGAGCTTAGCCCAACGTCAAACGAACCAAGTCACATCACAACACAAAGAACATTTTCGAGAAAGGCCCGACACTAACCGAGACGGCTACCGAGCGACACGGAGAACAGCGAATTTCCAGCGAATTTCTCCCAAGGATGACGAGGACGAGCGCGAGGGGGAACGAACCCCTGGGTTAACCGGGATTTTACCTTCCTGTCTTATCTCTTTTCGAGATCCTGTTGGATTTGACCTTTTCAAGATCCTGCTTGCGGAGGAGTCGTTTCCCTTGAGCCTCAGATCAAACTCGGGGATTCCCCTCTTTTCCCCCGTTTTTTACCCTCTTTCAACCTGTCAGAAGACCCCTCAGGTAAAGATTCGGTGAAAAAGGAGTCCCCCGCGAGCCTCGCCCTGTAGCTTCGGTGAAGGACGGTTGTCTGCCTCTCTCTCTTGTTTCTGGGTGGATCTGAGTGGTCTTTCCCCTAACCTCATCTGTTAATAGTCAGTTCCTTCTTTTCCTTTCTTCAACTCATTTTAAGTTAGTGTAAATTATATATCCTACGTTAGGGTTGAGTCTAGTACTCGCCCTAACCTTCCTCTAATGCAGAGGTCTCAGACCCATGCTGCAGTCTGATGAAACGTGGAGTACGAGACAGACAGTCTCTGAGTTAAAAGAAAATTTCCTCTAATGCAGAGGTCTCAGACCCATGCTGCAGTCTGATGAAACGTGGAGTACGAGACAGACAGTCTATGAGTTAAAAGAAAAAAAAAAAAAGGAAGTTCTCGAACCAGCCAGGCTGAAAGTCCCACACAGCTCCCCCGAACTATCTGTCCCAAGCCCCTTTGCCGGCTCTCATGCTGACAATACTCCGGGTCTAGGCAAGCCTACCCGCACTTCGTTGTCATCTGGAAATGTCATCTGGAATTGCAGATTCCCCTTTGTCCCGAGTTGATCCTCTGAAAATTGGGAAATGGTTACATGGGACAGTCGGTGATGTTATTGAAGTCAAGCCCTCACGATCTGGAGACTTAATCATTCAATGCCAAAGGGTTTTTAAGAAATTCAATTTTTACTGTAACCCGAAACTTTTGAATACTAATCAGCACTAATTGGCGTTAAAAATACTTTCGAAATTGGTAAAAAAAAAATTGCACTATCTATAGGCAAACAAAACTGAACATACTTAAATACCTTACTGGGGATGACTCGCCGTCGCTCTTGTCTCGTGGAGATCTTGTTTGCTCGATCGGGTGTCAGATGGCAGGGTTGCAGCGCATTGTTGCATGACCCCTTTTTTTTTTAAATTACCTATAACTCTTCATCTCATGCACCAATTGGATCTAGCCCATGGGCTGTTAAAATCTAACTAGTCGTTGGGACTCCAATGGCACTCGTGGCGTCAAGAGACGCGTTGCGCAACTCTCATCTTCCATTGCAAAATTAAGTTTTGCGTGAAAATGAGGAAAACGGTCCATCAGTGAAAATCTAGTGCCGTGAGAAGGATAAGTCTTCGAATGCTAAGGAATCGATGTGAAAATTGTCAGTGCTCTAAATTCAGCGGTTTGAGTGCTGGAGCGCAAATTGACACATTGAAAAATAGACATTCGACGAAGGGCTTTTTTTTTAATTAAAACTTTTTTTTTTTGCATGCGTCGGACTTTCGTTCTGAAAGCCTTCGGATTAACCTCAATCCAGTTCTGAAAAAATAGCTTCGATTCAGCATCGTCAGCCCAAATAAATTAAAATGAGCAGTCGATAATCGTGCTGGCAAAACATGCAGGAAAGCGATTTGCAGGATGATCTTCGATGAGATTCCACGTGTATTTTTGCACGAGTCATGCCTGTGCAAATATGTTGGATTTGGGCTCGAAAACCGTCTGAAAACCGCCATGAATCTGTTCCAAAGGGTAAAGGGCAACCGAAGAGATGAAGACGATATTCATGGTGGAATTCATCCTGAAGACGATGCACTTCCTCCAAGACGTGACCCTTTCCAGCCCGGACGGTCCGATCGTCCGCTCCCGTGGCTTGCAGGTGAGCGACTCTTTGCCCCCTTGCCCCCTTGCCCCCTTTGCCCCCTTTGCCCCCTTTGCCCCCTTTGCCCGATTCGGTCGAGCCACGGATCTTGAACGAACGCCAGAAACATTTTGGCTATGTAATTCGGCATGGAAACTCCGACTGCGCCAAAAGAAGTCGATGAATTTGTGCACAACGGCTCCGCTGATCGAAAAGATGCCGAAACGCATCAGAGGGAGTTCTGCAACGAAATCAGTCAATGTAACTTTACTCCTTGGAGGATTGCTGTTTTCCTTCGGGATGAGTGTAGCGGAATGGGAATTCAGTGCAATCGACAAAATCTCGATGTCGCGATGAAAAAGTGATATTTTCAAGGTCAGTTCGACCTTTACCTACTTCCCTTCCTGTGGATGCGTGATCTCCGCCTCGTCGCCTTTTCTATTCGCCTTTGTTGTTCACCTTTGTTATTCATTGACAAGAACACCTTATTTAAATCAGGTGGGTGATCCAAAACAGTAGGGTGGTCCACCCAAAAAGCACTTTTTTCAACTTTGAAATTTTCATAAGTCCTTTGAGCGACCTTTAAATATGCTCCGATTGAGCTGATTTTTTTGCACAAAAGTTTCTATTTTGAAGTGTACAAAGATAAGAGGTTAAGACTATAAAAATGTCAAAGTTGAAAAAAGTGCTTTTTTGCACCACCCCAATGGGTGGTCCACTTGCCTCATCCGTGACTGGGTTCCGAACAGCGTCAGCACGAGCATCTTTGGGCATGTGCTTGGAATCCCGGAAAACGGAGGATCCCACGTCACCATGACTCCGATACCAAGGGACATAATTTCCTACTCTGCAAGGGAGGGCAACCGGGACGAAGGAAGGCGAAGGGCTGTCAGTGGGGCGGAGGTTTCCTCCCTTCGGCTACCCGGAATGGCGTCCCCGCTGAAACCTGCAACCACGGAGAAGTTCCTTGAGTTTTGGAACGGAAAAGTAGGCGCCGGGCAACGTCCAGATTGTAAGGAGGATGTGGCCCTAAATTCCAACCTAGCTCAGTGATGGTCGCAGCGGTAATTGTTGCGCAAGGGTGACCGTTATCGTGCCGAATCACTCCTTGTTGAGCTGTTGGAGCATTTGAGATGAAGCGTGGTACTGCCCCATGGGTCGATCGGTCACTGTTCCACCGCTATTGAAAATTAAACAAAGTGTAGTACTTCCTGAAGGGCTCTCGTAGTTTCCCTCAGAAAGTTAAAGATAATCTAGGCATTACTGCTAGTGAAGATGGAGTATTTGCTGCATTTCTTGGTAGTCTAGAGCGGAGAAATGCGAGAGCGAAGGGGAAAGGGCGCTGGAGAAGTTCCGCTTCAACCTAGAGAGGAAGGACTGGACCCTGGAAAAACATTACGGCGAGGAAGGAATCACGATCAAGTCTACATACGATTTCGAGACGCAGACGTACTTCCTCTTCATCCAGGTTATCTCACATTTTTCCCCTTTTTGGCTCACCGGCTCTTGGAAAATATAAGTTGAACCTTGGAGACGGAAATTTCTTTTATTAAATATAAATTTATTTAAATACATAAAGTAAGGGCATATTATTGGAATTGAAGCGGGATGACACTGATGCATCTACGAGAAACATTCCTGTACATTTCTGTCCCCACGCAGAATCCCAGGGACTGTTTATCTCGGACTGTTTTACTGCTCCGGTTTCAGATCCGATAACTACAATAATTCCAAGGAAGGGTTAATCGAATAGGAAGGGATAATCTTCCATGGTCTTGAGTGCATGGCCCATGCACTCAAGAACTGTTAACTCTTTTTTTTTTACTGTTAACTCATGGTTAACAGTAAAAAAAAAAACTTGAAGAAGCTTAAAATTTCTCCCTTGGAATGTAAACAATGTCGAAGGTGAATTGTGCAGAAGAGACTTTGTCATCAAGGCCGAGAATTCTCATTAATCACACCCAGAATTTAACTTATTTACTTCCCTTTTTGCAGGCCGCGCTGGACCTCGAGTGCAACCGAGTGGCCCGAGACATGCGAGACAACACCCTGGAGGCCACAGCCGACTGGCACTCCGACGTCAAGGAGTACAAGGTCCTTCAGGTTCGTCTTCGTGGGGTCCTTGGGGACATTCCAAAGGTCGTTTCCGAAGTGTGAGGGTGGGACCTCGTCCGTTACGGGTTTCAAGTTGTTACATGCGAAATTGCTTTCTCCGTGTGTAAATGCAACATAGTCGCGTATTGGATCAGCGGTTACCAAGCAGCTTAAGCTCTTAAAAGTACCTCGTTAGAGTTAACTCTAATCTCGGCATCAAAATTGTCGTACCAATTCGTGCGAAATATTGGGAAAATGAATGCCTATTTTAGTTCGGAAGGATAATGGCAGGACCTGATATATTATATAGGATGTCCCAGAACTGACTGAACATAAGTCCTTCCGCCCGACCTGCGTCAAACCTTAAGGATTGCGCAGAAAGACTTTGAATCAAGCAATATAATTTCTCCATTTCTCATTTCTCATTTCCCATTTCCTATTTTTATGCTTATCAAGATGTTCACCCTACAGTGGAGTAACAACACTGATATCAAGCGGAATCAGAGTGCTCAGAAATGGCGATAGGGAAAAAGTAGATTAAATATCCACGTAAATCAAGGACCCTTCACCGTCCGTGCATTAAAGATTGGAAAGATGACAAGAAAAACAAAAAAAATGTAATGAAATAGACTATCTTTCGTCCACCTTCTTTTGGGGAGAGATGAGGAATAGAGCTAGTCCACTTGGTCAATAGCGAGGGAGACGACTCTGGAGCATACTTCATGGTATTAGGAGTATAGGGTCCGAACAACCGCTTTGAGTACGGGACACGTTCATTTTTTCGGCGGTTTCACCAACTTGACCCAACATGGATATGGTGGTGTGGTCAGGCAGTGAGTTGTTTGCTGGGCACAATGTTAATTGGATCAATATCATCTCAGTTTCTTCATGGTTCTTGTGTGAGGAAAACCATAGGAGAAAAACTCCATGAGGAGTCCCTCATAACTTGAGGGACTCCTCATTACTCTTTCCCCGTTCCCATATGTTTACGTCACCATTCGATCCGATTACACGGACGAGTTGCGCATCATCCCCCATTTCATTACACGCATTCCTTGGAGGCAAAGCCATCGACGGTTTGAATAGAGCCCTAAGGCACTTCAAAGAAGTTTAATTTGCATTGGTCCCTTCTTTCCAGCTGCCATTGGAAAGTCGCAGATAATTGCTGTTACGCAATTTCTCTCCTTGCGGGGCAATACACTCTCTCTATGCGTACTTGGAAGAATTTTTTCAGGGCAAAACTTAAAGTCTTCGGTACTTTCCTGTTAATTCCTTCGCTTAGCTGCTTTTGAATTTATGGTTATGAACTTGGGGTAACCTCAAATAATGGATACACTTTGGCTATCTCTTCTACAGGGTGGGCCACAGAAAAGTAGCCCGGTCATTGGTTTGTTGTCTGTATGGGAACAATCAAGTTCTTTTCTTGCCCATCGCTTGTCCCTACAACCTCGAAAACTAGTTAGGCTAGTTTCTGTCAGAGAGCGGGGAGGGCCGCCTGCCACTGTAGCTTCAGTCTCAACTCCCAGTAGCCTATTGGAAATAAATAGCAACATGCCGTATTTTGTGAGGCAGCGTATGGCGATAGTGGAAGTGTATTTCACGGAATAAGTCTTACAAACAAATACGCGAGCGTTTTCGGGTATCAGGAGGATGTTGCAGGAGAACATTTCCAGTACTTATGAGATTACAAATTACAATCACCTCAGGAACCTCCTTTGCCATCGTAACAAAACGCTCGTCAACCGGGCTTCTTTTATGTGGCCCCCTGTATTTGGTCCGCGCACAGTCGGGATTTTTCAGCTCCACGATATCATAAATAGCTGACATGAAAAGTGCTAAACGTGTGGAACGATTCGTTCGCGTCTCGAGAATTCGAAGACCGAGACGATAGTTCGCAGTTCCGTTAACGATCCCTTTCGCCTCCCCGCCCAACAGCGACTGACGGACGCGTGCTGGGTCGTGTACCAAGTGATGGACCCGAGTCCCGTGGGCGTCATCGCCAGTAGAGACGTGGTCATCCTCTCCTACAGTCGCAAGATCGGAGACACTCACTTCGTAACCATGAACAGCATTTTGTGGTCGGGGGTGGAGCCGAGGGAGGAGATGGTCAGGTGAGGAACATATTAGTTGCTTAATTAATATTCCCACGATAAGGTATAATTTTCTTCCCTTATATTAAGAGAATTTTTGAGACCCTCCTTGAAGCCGTATAAGCAATCTCTCAAATCCTAATTTCTTCGTAGGAAACTGGCACACTTCAGAAGCGCTTAAAATGGAATATGTTTGCATTTGTTCCTTTGCTGTAAGCAAAACCACTGCTTGCGGCAAGCTGCTGGGAGGTTGAAATTAAGAGGGAGGGATTCCGAAAATACGGGGGAAAAAATTAAAACAACTTAAATTCCGAAAAAAAATTATTGCAGGAGAACAGAAGCTTTATAAAGGGCACGCTGACCATAAACTTGCACGATTAAAACGTGAGAGAGAAACTGCTGACACGATGAGAATACCTGAAGGGTAAATGCTAATCTTATATATTTCCTTAAATTTTTCCCTCTAGAATGCTTAGGTTTCCGTGAAAACGAAGATAAAAATCGAAATGAAAGATATTAGTCATATTCAGCTTTGAAACTCATCTCACACGCGGTGAAATAAGTCAGAACTCATTAACTGATTCTTCTCCTTGATTTTGATATTGGCGGAAACAGAAATCCATTCTTGCCCGTCAACTAGCTAATACATTTTGGCATGCATAAAACTATCGACACATTTATAAACCTCATAAGCAAAAAATGTAATTGAGCATTTCCTGATTAATCAAAACTGAGTGGTTTTTTTCACCTGCGACTTTTGGGGATATCAGGGCGGAGATGAAAGAAGGCAGCGGGATGTCATTCTCTCCCGATCCGGAGCGCAACACGACGAGGACCCTGCTGCGCTGGGTGTTCTCGCTGGACTACAAGGTTCCGATCATTCCAGCCACGATCCTGCTCAAGTTCCACGCGGAGGGATGCCGGCAGTACATCCTCGGCTTGAGGAAGTACCTGTCGGCCAAGCACCAGCTTCCTCTCGTGGTCTTGCAGGACTGACCCTATCTAAAGCCGTCGAATCTCATCATCCATGGTCATCCTTCTGAAGTGTGACCCCCTTCGGTGGCTATTTGGGGAACTCATAGGGAAATCCCGATGAATGTCATTCCTTTGGAGGTTTCCCACTTCTCACCATACCGGAAAATGCATGACAATTAAATTTGCATGAAAATAAAATTGTCATGCATATTTAATAAGTCACCATCATCGTGCATACCGTGTTTCTTGCATGGCCGTGAAATTTGCATCGCTGAGAAAATTTTAAAATATCTTGTGTCGGAATCGTTTCCATGTTTATGTCTGTGTCAGCAAGTCAGATGTGGGAGATGAAATTTTCTACTGAGTGGTTAGAGGTCCTCCTTTTATTTTCCGATGTCACGTAGCGTACCATAGTTCAGTATTTATTGATGAGGATAACATAACGAGGAATTCAGATCCTTGATTGGCTCTTTAATCGCCTACATTACATTTACGAAATTTCCAAGCCATCCTCATAGCTTGCAAATTCCCGAAGTTTCAGATTCTTTTTCCTCAATAGAATACGCGAGCCTCATGATGACCGTTGCGATATTGGCTTTATCGAGCTCAATCATGACCTCGATGGCGTACGAAGGCCTACTTTCCTTCGCAGCTATGCACATTTTTATATCGAAGTTATTTCAATATAAGTATTTTTTTTATTACGAGGCTTGTTTTTGTGTCTTGTTGTGTCTTGACTGAGTTTTTTGCAGACCTACATTACATGTTTCAGGTACTGGTAGTCCTGCACTGACGGACCTTTCGTCTAGCGATGTACCCGTACATCATGTGCGACCTGCAAGCCGTTTTCCTTTCGGCTTCGAAGCTTCTTCGTTGCAGCTGCTTCAAGCGCCATGTCGGTGTCGAGTCGTTGTCCGTTTACGGGATAGAAAGAAAAAAAAAACTCGGAAGATCTGACACTTTATAGCGCAGTTCCTCGAATGAGCTGAAATTGTAATAGCATCTTCCTTTGGAAAAATTATTCAGCTTTACACTGGTGTCAAGATATTTATAATCCATGCCGTAGTTTTCGCGATGCCACCGAAGGTATCTCAGAGGCAGCGTCTGGAAAATGTAATTTGTAGTATTGATACTTTAAGACGCGCTCAGGCGACATCCACCTCAAAGTGATGTGGATGATCCACACGACGAACGACGTGCCAAGTTGCGCCCAGTCTGAAGCATTTTTCGAAGAAGTCGAAGACCTGAGTTCGAGACGGAATCGATGCTGCACGGTTCAGGGTTTCCTGACGGCCACTTACGACTCCTTGGGTCGGCAGACTGGTTGGTTGCGTACCGAGTGACGGACCGGGAACCTGTGGGCATCGCCGTTCGGGACACGGTCTTCCTCTCCGACGGTCGCAAGATCGGAAAAAATTTAGGCGTTATGGTGCTGAATGACTCCGAAGATTTAGAAGGTGCTCTAGCGTATGGGGTGTCCCGAAATGACGAAACGAGTCCTTTCGTCTTGCTTCCTGTCGGGGGCCGTCTTCCACCATAATTGCGATAGTTTGTCGAGGTGCCGCAGGAAATGCTGATCGTCTCGTGCCAACACGACTTACGTGTCAGCAGGTTGGGCGATCGGGTGATGGGGGGTTGATGGTCCAGCTGCAAGTTTCCGGGACGGGACGCGCGTGCGTTTTTAATTGCTGCAGCGGATTTTCATCGTTGATGGTTCCGTCGAAAGCGAATCTCACCAGAATTGTTGCGAACATCTCGTGGAGAATCATCCCGACGGGAAAGTGCCAGCAAAAAACCTGCCATACGGAAGTTAGTGGCGGGGAAAGCAGGCGGGGGAAACGGGTTCCGTGCGGGAAGAAACGCCGACTCGCGCTAGAACCGTGCCGGAGGAGGGGAAACTAACTGCTCATGACGTGCGAACGAGAATCGAGGGACGTGGCTAGCCCCATAGTCGATCGAAACGTGGATTGCCTCGACAGTCTGGGATTTCAAGGACTGTATGCCGAGGGGAGTTTTAAAAGACTTGCGAACGACGGAATCACGGTCGAAGTTCCCTCGTCCCGCATGAGTCTCGAAGCATTCCCTGCGGTGCCACGACGAACTCTCGCAACTATTGCGAAACGACGACAACGACAAACGCGATGGAACGACTTACTTTCGAGTGGGACGAAATCCTGTATAGCTAGCAGTTCAGCGGCGAACTTCCGTCAGTACGGATTAATTTTTTTTTTTGTGCATTCCTATATTTCTTTTGGGAGATTAGAGGATTCGTTGCGTTCCGCGTCGTCCAGACGTGGGGATGAAAATTTTCTTCACCATAATCATCTCGATTAATTCGACCTTCGCCTAATTACCCGCTCCTACTTACTTCCAACTCAGACGTGCGATCCATTTCATCGTCGTTTTCCTTGAGCTTCGTTGCTCGTCGACAAAAACGTGGAAATTTCAGCAGGGATGCGCGTCAGAAATTAAAATAATTAAAAATTAATATTTTTGAAAATCTTGAAAAACTCTAAAAATAATGAAATTTTAAAATATAAAGAATTCCTAATCGGCGTGGAATGACCCTTAGGTGAGCTACCACGATGAAGTTCCTCTGTTTTCCGGTCTTGAAGTCCCAAGACACAGGCGAGGCACCGCTCCGGATCTCTCGAGGGAAGAGCACAAGGAAAGTACAATTAAATCCTGGATTAAGTCCTTCATTCGGCACCGTCAGCACGAGTAAGTGAAATGAAGCCATCCATAATTGAGGGCGTGCTGGGAGAAAATCTTTTTTTTTGTACCGTCATCCCGTCGAGATCTAGGCCGTCGAGATCTTGGCCGTCGAGGCCGCGAAAAACCGCCGTGCCTTAAGCTGGCGCTTGGAGAGAGACGAAACGGTGCCCTTCCTCCAATTTGCCCTTCCCATCCAACAAGATGATCATCGCCTCCTCGAGCGCGCAGGTAGAAGCCCAAAAATGAGGTTGGGTCGGTCCCTGCCACCTCCCGATTCGATCGATGGGCATCCATGAACCTTCGAACGATCCGAGCGAGCGCGAAGAGGATGGCAGCGCATCGAGGTGGAATTCCACGCTGAGATTCGCCCAAGGGCCGTAATAAATGGAGCGAAGCGTCACAGCTCGCCATGACTTCGTGCATCGAAAAGGCGCTGAAACATCGTTAGAAGTCGTTCCGCTGCGGAGTTTGCAGATTCACTCCTTGGCGAGTGGCGATTTCTTCATCGGGACGAGCGGAATGGGCATTCGCTGCACTCCGCATCGACTTTGCATCGCGATGACGAAGGAGGCATCGTCAAGGTGAAATCGACCTTCACCCGATCCTCCTCCTCCTGCCTCCCACCTCTTGCCTCCCACCTTCTGCCTCCTTCCCTCGAAGACGCGCTTCTCTCGTAGTCGTTTCCCTTTTGAGCCTCGTCGCGCATACTCCATCCACTGGAATGTCGACATTACAGCAGGTATGCGTGTATACCTTTTATTGACGATCGTGAGGGAGTGAGTGACTGACGCTAATTTTAAGTACTTTCCAGATGCGGTAGAATACTGACATTTGGTACACAAGTAGATCTCTCGGATTGCTGATTTCAGGGAAAATCCTTTCTTTAGAGATACGGCTCGTTTTCTTACGAAGAGGCAGTTACTCCCAGTTTTCACCGGGTGGCGCTTAAAAACACGCGCCGAGATTTTTGCGCTGCGAAATCTGCAAACGCTCAAAAATGTCAATGCGATAGGTAATTAGCCACGAGATGTACTTCTAGCAGCGAGTGCTGAGTCTCTTTGCCAAACTCTTCGGAAAAGATGATCTCCCTACCAGTCCATCGAGCCGGCACGAACTCTCTCCCTCTCGGCGTCGACATAATCGATAAGGCCGGTGAGGCAGGCATCTTTCCTGCCCATTCGGATAGCCCCAGGCGGAGAACTGCGCGATCGAAGGGGAAAGGGCGCTGGCGAAGTTCCGCTTCAACCTGGAGAGGGGGGACTGGACTCCGCTCAGGGATTACGGCGAGGAAAGGATCACGGTGAAGTCTGCTTACGATCAGGACACGAGCACGTATTTTCTCCTCGTCCAGGTTTGTCTCTCAAAATTCTTTCCCTCCGGCTCGAAAATAAGAGCTCACGCCCGCGTCGTCAGCGAGAATCGTTGCATCTCGGCCATTTCGACGCGGTTGAGGTTGGTAAGACGGCGAAGAATCGACAGGGATGAAGTTCCGACTCGTCATAATTAATTGCATTTTAAGCGTGTCGAGACTTCTCGTGGGTTTGCGAAGTCCTTCGGAGGCGATCGAGAGGAGATTAATTTTCATTTCTGTCTTCGCTCAACAAACCAATACCTCTGCAAATTCCCTGCAGAAAATAAACTCTTCCGCCCGTTTAGCTTTTCTCCCCTTGATGCCACCGCAGTGAGTCCCGCGAATTTTTGAAACGTTACACGATCAACTTTGGGGAAGAATTGGAATTCTTGAATCGACCTGGTTAAAGTAGTTATTCGGTCCAGAGGGTGTCCAGGGTCGAGACGTTTCAACGCTGACGCAACATGACGCGCGAACGTATGTCCAGACATCACGTTGGTGACGCCTGGAAATACGGCATATATATACGTAAAATGTTAAATCACATCTTGTCATTCGAAATGTGGGGGCGAGATTCCACTGGGGCGAAAGTGGAAGTAACCATTAGTACTAAAAATAGTTCGCTACCAAAGTGAAGAATATCCATTTTCCACGTCCACGTTTTCTGTCCCCCTTGCAGGCCCCGTTGGATTTCGAGTGCGACTGGGTGATCCAAGATATGCGAGACCACACATCAGAGGCCACAGCCGACTGGAATTCTAACGTCCAGGAGTACAAGGTCCTTCAGGTTCGTCCCGATCGGGTCTTCGTCCGGCTCCGAGCCTGGCGAACGGGGAAACGTTGCAAAATTTAATTGAGCTCTATGTGTGTATCAAACATACCACTCACAGCACTCTTTGAAAGTGGTCACAACGCTTTGAATGCCTAAATGTTCGTGACGGCATGTTCTCAAGTTACATACGAGTATTTTCGTTGTGAAATATCTTGCTTGCGTATCGTCAGTGCACTATTCCTTGGGAATAGTGCTCTCATGGCTTTCTTGGATCCCGGTGAACTATTTTTAGAGTGGTTCCAACAAGATATTGCGATTCGCACTGCTGGCAGTGCATCTGGTATTTCACTAACTTGGAAACCACTTTCAACATGATGAGTGGTACGTATGATTCCACATGTAAGAACTGCATGCTTGGAGGAGAATATCGAACGAGACGATCAATATTTCCATTCCGATCGGCAGAGGCTGAGCGAGACGTGCAAAGTGATACACCAAGTGATGAAGCCGAAACTCATGGGTTTCGTCGCCAGTCGGGACTTCGTGGTCCTCAATTACAGTCGCAAGGACGGGGACACTCAGTTCATTTCCTCGAGCAGCATTGCGTGGCCGGGGGTGGAGCCGAGGGAGAAGATTGTCAGGTAAGGTCATGGGTCGCTCAGATTTTTTTTCCTTCTGGTTTGTTCAAGAGGCTCTCTGTGCCTTCCTCTTGAAGCCGCTTCATTAATGAAGTTAGTAGTAGTCGGAGACTTGTAATACCTGGAAAATCTTACATATATCCTCCATGGAATCATACTTGCCGTTTCACGCCATCATGTCTATTCGAGTTTCAAAGTATCTTTCCAAGATCTTGCAATTCCACGTTGACTCCCTACAATCAAATCCAAGTTTCTCTGCAGGGAGATGGTTTGCTTCTTCAAGCATAAATGTTGATAATCTCCTTTTAACATTTGCTGCAAGCAGGTCTCGTGTTGATTTTAGATCTTTTGGTTTCCAATTATATGTTTACACTAAAACAAGAGTTTTGAAAAATGCATGTTGACCACAAACTTGCAAGACTGAAACACTGGTGATAAAATGTTTAAGCAATGAGAATGCCTTAAGCATGAGTTCTGCTCTGAAATAGCATCTGAGAATTTCTTGTGGATGGAAAGATTTCAGGGAATTGAATGCGCAATATCATTATCAAATGTTTAATGATACTGTTGAATAGAATTGATCATTTTAAAATGATTCTCTTCTCTTCTTTCCTTTCTCTCTTCTTTCTCCTCCTCAGCATTTATGCTGAAGAGTGAAGGTTGAATGAGTAATATTCTCATCTAAACCTCATCTCCCAAGGGTAGAGACACTAAACTTGAATTATTTATTTGCATACCTCAGTGCTATTCGCTAGGACGATTCTTCCTGGGGAAAAGCGTAATGCATTTTTCTGCGATTTTGGGGAGAATTAGGGCGGAGGTGAAAGAAGGCAGCGGGATATCGTTTTCTCCCGATCCGGAACTCCACACTAGGACCCTGCTGCGCTGGGTGTACTCGCTGGACTACAAGGTTCCGATCCTCCCAGTCAAGTTCCTGCTGAAGTTCCACGCGGAGGGATGCCGGCAGTACATCCTCGGCTTGAGGAAGTACCTGTCGGGCAGGCACCAACATCCTGTCGTGGTCGTGCAGAAGTGATCTAATGCGGTCGATCTCCCTCCCGTATCTTCCTTCTGAAGTGCGTCTCTCTTCGGTGGTGAATTTGGGCTCTGACGGGGAATTCCTGATTCAACCTCTAATGTGTAAGGGCCCCTCACTACTCACTAGGCCCGCAGAAATTTGTGCGCGTTTATTCAATGAATCATAATCATTGTGCATCCCACGTTTCATGAATGGTCGTGAAGTCAACATTGCCGAAAATTGTGAAAGTATATTGTTGGAATTGTTTCCGTATATTTTATTTATTTAAGCCGGAAGTGGAAGGTGATGGGCATTTCTGATGTGGAAGTATATCTACTTCTCGTTCATTCCGATCAAAAGTAACATATCCTAGCTCCGTTTTGAAGTATGAGGAAAGCAGAGTAGAGTGCATTTTACCCGTGATGTTATCAGTGCATCACGAGTCCAGCACGCCATTTTCACATCAGTCGAAGTTCCTTCGTTGCGGCTGGTTTCAGCTCCATACAGGTGCCAAATTGGTATCATTTCATCTTGCTCTTCGCTTTGGGAATGAACCAAATGTCTCGGGGTGGGGGAAGAAATGAGATTTAGATGGGTTTCGGCACTGACTGCAGCTATAGCGATCATAGCAACTCGTTGACCCCGATAAAATTGTTTTTCTGTGCTTCCGCGGAGAAACAAATTGGCCGTTGAAAAAAATACAACTGCTTTATTTGGACGAATGGGAGCGGGGAAATTATACTGTCCAGACTCCATTGGAAAACTAAAGTCTTGAAGTCTAAACCAGCCGAGGCGCGACCTCGGGCTCCCGGGGACGACGTGGCCCTGAGGTGGAGCATGAGGGACTGCCGGATGACGTGCCCCTGCGTGGACGGAGGAAAAGGGAAGGGGGGGGACGACGCTGCTAAGATGCATTTTACTCCTTGCTTTTTCAAAGGAAAATTTCACTTTTTTTTCTGCCTAGACGGACGTGGAACGGGTGGTGACGAGAGACACTCTCGATAGGAGACGCCACAATGGCAATTCCACGACGAATCTCTCGATGCGCAACACCCAATGCCACTTTGGCTGACGGCGACCGATTTCCCGTTGGACAAATTGAGACTCCGGCGCGCTTCCTCATCCGCAGTTGGAATCTCATCGTGTCGAACTCGCTCACGTATGTCATGGGGCATTTTGCTTCGCCAGGGAAGACCGAGCTCTTTCGCGTCCCGTTCAATCGGGCATTTATTCCTACATAAGCGGACAGTAAAACAAGTAGTGGAGATAATGCCCAAAATGAACCCGCGATACAGAGCAAGGAGGCAAGCTAACAATTTGATGTGATGCAAGCGCATTCGGGTCAATCGAGAACGAACGGAACATTAAGATTTCTTTCACTTACCCTCGTAGAAGGGTAAGTGAAAGAACTCGGTCATATTTTTTAGGATAATTCGTCAGGAAGGACCCCTCCTAACTAAGCATCCCGCTACTCTTCCTGGAAGACGAGATGAATTCCATGGTGAGTGGCGTGGCCAAGGTTTCGCCAGAGGTGGGAGGGAGGGGGTGGGGGGGGGGGCAACCCAAGTAGCACAAAAGTTGTGGGTCATAAGCGGCCCAGGCACTACACTGGCGGATATCTGCTGGGGGCAGGAACGTGGCGGCAAGTGGGATATGCAATTGCTGGTCCGCTAACCATTGTAGGTGGAGGGCCACCACCTCTCTTCCCAAAATGTAGCTGGTATTCCCCCAGATGTTGTACCATGAGTCTTCACTAGATGGTGCCCCTGCTCCCTGCACCCTACAATTGCAAGAAGTACCCGCCTTTCTGATTTAGCAAAGCGTTTCTTCCCCTTCTTTCCTCTTCTTATTGTGGAATTTATAAACAGATGAGAGGAAAGAGAGGAATTATGATATTTGATTGAAATATAAAATTTGGACAAATATTAAATGCTGAAGTTAAGCATGGGAATATAGAAGTGCATGGGACTAGGAACGGGTTGAGTGCTATTGTTCCTTATTATCATATTAATATCTGGTACTTGTTACGCATTACGCGTTACGCGTTACACGAAGAGGAGTCCTTCCCACTATCCCAGGGTTCCGTATTGGATGCGGAAAAGGAGAGCAGTGGGGCATATTGATACTCTTCTGACTTGGTTAGAGTTCCAAGATGTAGAGGTGAATCGGATATGCATGGGGGCATTAGATCCCAACACAACTGGAGGTGCATTACAAACGAGCTAGCTGATGTGCTGGTCCTCTAGCGGCCCAGAAGGTGGCGGGCAAGTGCTGGAAAGTGGGACATGTACCTGGTGGCCCACAACCTAGTAAAGGTGGTGGGGCACTGGCTTTCTTCCCAATCGTAGGTAGTGCCCCACCACCTACGTGCTACTTGGGAAGGAGTAACGGAAACATTAAACCTAAAGTTAGGGGGCTGGAACCAAACCTGGGGGAGTTAACCCCCTTCTCCTCGTTAGGCCGCTATCGATGGCCCATCCCAATGGCATGAGGGAATAGGCAGGGCATGTTAAAATATTTCTTTTGAGTATGCTGACTCACCTGAACAGGAAATAAACCCTCGAACTTGAAGTTCGTCGGTACGTGGTACTTCCAACGACACGACAGCAATGGAAATTTATTTTCAGGTAACCGCGCGATACCTTTAGAATGAGCAGGCAAGGCGTGCTCACTTGTGTACTCGTCTCAGTAACTCGAGTCTCCCCCCCTGCTAGACCTTGGTTCCTTTAAGGCGATGCCGCTCCGGGTGCCCAATCCGGAGTGGGTCACTCCATGCGGAGGTGGAGGAGGGGAGACTACCGGGGGACGTGCCAATGCGTGGCATCGGGGGGGGGGGGGGGGGGGGGGGGGGGGGGGGGGGGGTAAAAAAAATATATCAACTGTATCTCACCAAAACGTATTTACTTCAGCATTTCTATAAGATTGCAGCAGCACTGGGTGCAGTTGAAGTTACTATAAAGAGCAGTGGGGGGGGTAATGTTAAGAGCGGAAGAAGACTAGCGAGAGTAACATCTGGTGGGGGAAAATGATTGAAAGTTGTGAACTCCTTCATGCTTGACTGATTGACTTGCCCTTGGAATTGGTTCTCTCGATATTCCGGACGACTCGGAGGACCAAGCAAACTCATTCCCAAAAGGGCCACAACCAAACGCAAAATCTCCATCTGGGAATTTCTCCCCTCTCCAACAAACGTAACCATTCCCCTTCGCTTCTCCTGGACAATCCGTGCCCGCGATCAGCACGCACCGAAGAAATGTCCCACATTTGGCTCAGACGGATCACGGATCATCGGCCTATGGTTTCAGTCATGCCGTCGGGATCGAGCGGGGGATTCAATTAATCTCATCATACTGTCAGTTTCTGCCTGTATGCCAATTGATCCGTGACACTTAGACTGAAACCTGGAAAAAAAATTATGAAAACGAATTCCATGGGCGATTGAAGAGCAGTTCGTGTGATTGCTGTCGCATCTGTCGAAATCACGCCAGGCATTTTTGTCCTTAGCGCCCGTGGTATCGAGTACAATCAGTATGTACTCGTTCTTAGGCAGCTCTTGAAAGCACGCGCTCTTGTATCTCATCGTTTCCTAGCAAATACACTTCACTACTTCAGTTTTAGTCAGTACCTAATTGGACGTACAGCCAAATTGACTCAGATCCATCAACCAGATAGCTTGTATTTCTCTCTGGTGCTTTGCGATTCGGCTTGTACAACTCTGTTGCATGTCCAAGCGATAACTCAACGCTAAAGGGAAAAGCACAGGACAAGATGATGAAACCCGACCTAAAACCTTCTCCACTAGATGTCAGGGCTACCGCCGCATCCTCTCGCACCTACCTTCTCCCTTTGGCCACACGGAGTCACGTCGCCCTCGAATTCCTCCGTCACCGCCGCCGCCTCCAGTCGCTTCCTCGGGATTGGGGACCCGGAACTGCGTTACAATCGGGGACGAATGACGCGCCGAGAACCGCTTCTCCTCCTTAGTCCATAAGCCGAGTTCCCGATCGCTCATCAATTCCCGCATTCGATACGGAATTCTCGCGACATATTACTTAGTTGGTTTTCAATGGATCATTAAATCTTGGAAGCGCAGTGTCATATGGGATACCCTGCGCTAGCCTTCCACTTATATCAATGAGGAGTCCATGTCCCCTGACTTCCGAATATTTTTATATTCGGTTAAACACCAATTGCGAGATAAGTAATGCCGTCGGGATATGTGAAGCCTCTTATCTTTTGCCAGAATCAACCTGTACAGGTCGATAAGCTGGTAGACTTCGACGAATGCGGAACGAACGGACGGCCAAGGCACGACTATTTCAAGACAAGGGTCAGGTGATTCTAGACGTAATGACATCCCTGGACACCCACTCTTGGGGGGGGGGGAGGTCAATTTCCCTTGAGTGTGGGCAAGGCTGGAGGGACTCTCAGGCATAAAGAGCTATTCCGAAGCAACACTCTGCTCGAATCCCATTCATTGACAGGGTCGCAATATAGATGTCAGTCAATTCTCCACCTACACTCTTAGAAAATTCCGAGCATTTAGGGAGTAAAAAGTGAGTACTATGTAAGCTATTTCAAATTTACTCTTTTATAACCTTTAAAGCTCGCAGGAGGTGGTTAGACTAATATGTTGAATTAGCCGTCATACTCGGGCGGGGAGTTTCCCCATTGATATCTGGGAAACGTCGGCGCAGTGTATCCGATGTGACGTTGCGGCATCAAGTATCTATATTTACAAATATTCTAGTTCGCGAAAAAAGACGATGCTTCCGAATCGAGTGTGAAAGGTGTGATCAATCGGAAAGTCAGCTTAAGAACTTCTGACTGAAGGTGGTTCTCGGCACGGAATCCACCACCCGAGGGCAACGCGGCTTCTGCCGTGAAATCTATAGAGAGCGACTCGACGCGGCAGCGGGGGCGGGGGACCCGACGGCGACGTGGCACTATGTGGCCCGAGACGGAAGGGAGACGCGGATGGATGTAGATGGTGGCATCTGGTGGTGGAGGGGGTAAGGTCGGGTTTATTACCAAGTCCCCGTGCTTGGGGGACTACCCCCCTACCCCTTGGGGGGTGGCAGCTTTCGGCGTCGCAGATGCGAAACCCTCAGCTGAGTAAAAGCAACGTTTGACGATAATTGCAGGCGCCGAGTGCTCTGGTCAATTTGACGCGAAGCATTTCTTTTAGAGGCGTTTACTCCAAGAACGATGAGGGTGAGGGTTCGCATCTGCGACACCGAAAGCTGCCACCTCTGAAAGGGAAGGGAAAGCACGTGGGACTAGACTAAAACCCGACCATACCACAACCTTCAGCAGATTTTCAGCACCGTTACCCATGTATCCACCCGAATCTCCCTTCCCCTCTGGCGACAAATTAACCCGTTGCCGAACGGTTTAGTTACTATTGGGGAACGTCAACATGGGCATCGGTAGTCTCTCGTAACATGTCGAAGCGATATTCACTTTCACGTCGGGTGAACCCAAACATGTTGGCAATAACAGTGCAGCACGATTCGGCGCCCCATTTCAGTGATATCTGGCACTTTGGTTCTGAAGAAGACATCCTTGACGTTCCCCACAAAAAGATATCAATTGGGGTGAGGTCGGATGATTCATGCGGTCAAGGGCAAAGGTCAAAGGCCCACCTCTTCCGATACAGCGACATATATCCAGATCCAGAGGTGTTTGCACGTCCGGTCTTCAGTGCGGAAGTCTTTCGAAGGATTTCCACGTCGCCGGGAAAGCATGGGACTGAATGATAATCCCGACCTTACCCCCTCCTCCACCAGATGTCACTGATACCGCTGCATCCATCCTTGTCTCTCTTCCCTCTCGGGACACGCAGCGACTCTTCGCCCGACGGTCACTCCGTCTCCGCCATCGCGTCGAGTCGCTTCCTCCGTATTGGGTGTCCGGAGCGGCGTTGCCCATTGCCCTCGGGTGGTGAATGCCGCATAGAAGATCGCCTTTCTTTGGGAGTTCACAAGCCCATTCACAGGTCGATTACACATTTCACAATCGCTTCGTATGCTACTTCTTGGTTTGGGTTGGGTTTGAATTGCTAAAAATACTTGGAGGCGCAGTGTCACATGAAACATGCTGCGCCAATGTTTCGCAGATACCTACGGGAAATTCATCCCCTAGGTACAACGGCTAGCTCAACTTATTAGTTTAAGCACCTCCGGGGAGATCAGTAAAGACGTCAGGCTCAATGTTGGATTAGACCAATCTAATCTTTCCCGATTTCAAAAAAGAAAGAAGAAAAAGTAGATATTTTCCAGATTTCAGGTGCGAGGATCCGGAGGAACGACCGTACGACATGCCTCTGCGTTAAAAGGAGAGAAGGCATACGCGGGTGGACGCGAAGGGACGCTGCTGCGAGGTTCGTCTTATTGCTGGAACTCTTCGAGAAAATTTTCCCTCTATTTCTGTGTCCCTAAACGGGTGGTAAAGCAGAGACACTCTCTCGATGCGAGACGCCGTCAAAGACGGAATGGCGATCACACGACGAATCGATGGATGCACGACGACCTTACGACTGGGAACGATCGACGTCCCGATGGACTTCGTCCATCGGGACGTCGATTATAATAATAAAGACGTCGCTGCCAATCCTCCACCTAGCGGACGCACTTCAACAACTCCTCCATGGACTCAAAGAGACAAGCTTGTTACGTTGAGGGATCCCTTTCGGTCGAATCCCCGAACGAGTCGATTCCCGATTCCGCTGCCACGAAGCACGCCTCATGGTTGATAACAAGCCACCAGATGACTCTGTAATATTTCGAACCCCCCCAACCCCTCGGAATGTCGCTTCTACAGGGTGACAATGAAGTCTGTAGACAGTGCATTTTCTCCCTGCCATTTTAACCAAATAATGCAATTTTTTGCGTGCGCATAGGCGATGCTGTCATGTACTAGATCCCAAAGTTTCAACTCTATTGTGCAAAACCTCAGGAGGCTATACCAGCGCGAAACCATCACAGGACTCCACAAATTTGGAAAGTCAGTTGCAGAATGTGTTTGTCTTCTTGGTACGCCATGGTCCTGCGTCTACAAGGCAGTGAAACGCTTCAAGGAGCTTGTTATAAGTTTTGACTACCCCAGGAGCGGCCGCCCAGCAACTGTCAATGCCCCCAAGGTCAGGAAATCTATGCGACAACTGCTCGGACGTAACCCCAACCGCTCCATGCATTCTGTTGCCTCCCCCCTTGGTATTAGCAGCGAGTATGCTCGAAAGATAGCCAAAGACAGGCTAAAGTTGAAGCCATACAAGGTTCAAAAGGTGCAGCTGCTAACCCCTGCACAGCAGCAAGCCAAGCTGCAAAAAGCGAAAGCGCTACTCAAGAGGTTCAGTCGCAAGGGATGGGAGAAAATTCTCTTTACCAACGAGAAGATCTTCACTGTAGCTCAGCATTTCAATCGCCAAATTTATCGCTTCTGGCTCCGGAACAAGCACCACCCTGGCCGCTTCCGGAAGCATGTTCAAAATCTCAAATCTATCATGATTTTGGTTGGGTACCGCCGAGCACAAAACTCCCATTCACGCTGTTGCCCAGGGGTTGAGGTGAACAAGGAGTACTACTGCCGGCAGGTTCTGGAAGCTGTGGCCCAACTTTGGGCAGCTAAGACCTTTGGGGACCAACCTTGGACTTTCCAACAGGATTCTGCACCTTCACATGCATCCAGAGTCACAATTCAATGACTTCAAACCAATTTTCCGGACATTATCAGCCCAGACGAATGGCCCTCCAGCTCACCAGATTTAAACTCTATGGACTTCTCGATTTGGGCCATTCTAGAGCAGAAGGCATGCTGCAAACCCCACAGGAGTTTAGCATCTCTCATCATCTCCTAGAATAAATCTTGCGTAGAAATACCCCAAGAAGTGTTGGGAGCTGCAGCCGAGTTATTCATCACACGTTTGAGGAATGTTGCTAAGGCCAAGGGTGGCTACATTGAACATGAATAAAATTGTTGGTCACTCTAAGTAGGTTCTTTGTGCAGAAAAAAAAGAAACCCATTTGCTTCAATCTACTCAGAGATAAATACAAAAATATGTGTCCACAGACTTTATTGTCACCCTGTAATTACACTCTCTACTCCACGCCAGAAGTCTTCCTCAACATATTCAGTTAAACGCCCCTAGCGAGTTCAGTAATGCCATCGGAAACGATGGTGGATTCGACCTATCTTATCTTTTGCCAGTTTCTGCCTGTATATGTCAATAATCCGGTACACTACAACGAATGCGGGACATAGCGTGATCCTAAAAAAATATCTACTTAATGTGTGTGGGGTGTTTTTCTTTTGAGGGGGGGGGGGCTTGTAGGACTTTTGTGATCGAAGACTCAACAAGCCAAATCAAGCCAAATCTATCCTAATTTGTATTTCACATGAGGCAGCAAGGCATGTCATTTCCTCTGCAGGGAGACGTAGAACGATCACCGTAATGGAACCGTATAACCGGAATGGCGGAGTTAACGTTAATATTTTTGAATCGAAAAGTACTCCCTTGGAGGTACTTTTCGTAACTGCCGCGAAGGCTCGGATCCATCCACCCAAGCAGAGCAGTGATGGAATCCTCCGATATGGTCCGATCCTGTCTCGATTTGTCACTCGGGTGGATCTAGAGTGAACTCACCGTGGAGGGGCGTCCCAGCCAGAGGGACTGTGATACGGATGTGGTGCCTGTGCCAAGCGGGCACCGCCGTCCTCTCTGCGTACTGTAATAGGTTCTTTGTCGTTTGTGTCTGCCGCATGTCATGTCTTTAAAAAAAAATGCAGACAGCAGGAAATGGAAAAGTGGAATGCTCTCATTCTGATATGGGATTTCTGGCTAAAGCCTCATTGATATATTGGCAAAATGAAGCTCGAATGCCTTTCTGCATAAGTTATATGTGAATTGAATGTGGACATTGAGTACTGACTCGGGAGATTGTAATCCACTTGTAACTCGTAGGACTTGTAAGTTCCATGAAACAGGCCCCAGGAGATGGTTAAAGGAATATGTTGAACTAGCCGTTGCACAGGGTGGGGGATTGGGAGTCGCTGCACAATGGTTCTCAACTCCACACGGCTGAATGCTCTTCAACATCACCTGATTCGTGGTGCAGCTCTTTCAAGGAAGACACCATTACCTGTAAGTGCGTTGAACTCAATTTTCCCAAATACATGCTCACCCAATTGTTAATGTATGTCCCAAGGTTAACGATTGAGAACGTATTTCTTCAAACGTTTTGCGTCTCTGGACACATACGGCGGTAGGGACACTTTTTTTTCTCAGTTATGACTCAAAACTGCTGAACTGCAAAGATTTGGCGACGGCTCAGCCTTGGAAACAACATTCAGGACATTCATCAATCAGGACAACAGAAAGCGCTGGATTGCTTACGTTGGAGTATGAGTAGGAAGTTACGGGGAACGTATGGGTGATGTCACAAGTCATGATTCATGGCACATATTCATACAAGATGGTTGCTTCGGCAAGGGAACCCATTGTGAAGTCGGAAGTAGGATAAGTGGAAGGACTGAAGAAAGGGACATCTTTTCGGGGGACAAAGGGGTTGCAGTTGCCACCCTTAACAAAACATCAAGCATAACAAAAGCGGATGTTAAATAACCAGAACCAGCCAGACAAAAATGTGCATGCTAATTTTGTTAAGTGTTCTAGTGACTATTGGATGAGTGAAAACCAAAAGTATAATATTTTGGGAATGCCCAGCATCAATGAAGTGGGTTTAATAGAAGAACAGCAATCAACTCACAGGCTCAGAGTTGTGAACACATTTGCGTACAGTCTGATCAATTGGAACTGATTCTGATTTTTAACCCCTTGCCCACGGGATTGACTGAGCCAGCCCAGCATCCCAACGGTATTATTCCAGCCTTAGCCAGGCGTTAAGTCCCACGGCGTAAATAAACGTCATCCGTATGAAAGGGATTAAGTAGGGGATACCGCACAACTCAATATATTTTTGTGGAGAGGGATATTAGGAACGTGAAAATTATGTCAATACAGAAATTACGCTATGCACACTATACGCACGTTTCCTAAATTGCGAATGATTTCAGAAGTTCCAATGCAAAGTGATTCTGGATTTCCATCGATCTATGAAAAGGTTGTGTTTTCGGCTTGGTGAAACTTCTACTAGTTCATACGATAACGATTTTTCCCTGGTTGCTTGGACACGCATACACAAAGTGGGTATTCTATGCTTATCTAAAATGTGCGGAACAAAGGAGGGGGGGGGGGGGGGGGGAGATGAAGAAATGTGCTCCTTTGCATTGTTCAATCTTTGCAACCAGGAAATAAGACGCTTACTTCAAATGAGAAAGAAGAAGGAATCATAATTTAGGATTGGAGCTGCAGAACAGGGATGGGGAAAAATGCGGTATGCGGTAAAAATGTCTTTCCGAAAAGCGAAAAATGTAGCATTTACGGCACGTAAATGCTTCATTTTTCGCTCCTTCTTGATGGATGAGACAGCTAAATGCTTGATGTCGGCTTTCCCCCTCCCGTCCAGCAAAAAATAAACCTGGTGGGTCTAAGATCTCCGATGTAATTGTAGCAAATGCATGTCATGGCGTATCTGTCTTGATTTTCTTCGATTCATCAAGAGCCACCGTACAGCAGCTGTTTCTTCTTTCATAATGTAGGTACGTCATTGCAGAGTTCATTCTTGGCCTGATTTGCAATTTTTTGCAATTGCCACTAGACGGCGTGGAGAAGATTCGTGTCGCTAGGTAATTTCAATCAAACCACATTAGGAGGCAAATGCGGTGTCGTCTCAGCTCATGGATGAATCTTTTCAAAGAACGAGAGAGGTGAACCTCTTAAAAGAACAGAAAACAGCTCAAAATTCAAAACCATATTCGGCTTTAGTTCATCATTAAGCACTGGACTGATTCCTTTTCTGTCGATCCTGGCAGTTTTTTTCTTGGAGTGCACGAAGATGAAAACTGCTTTTTCTCCCGTTCCCCCAGAAAAGAAATCGCCAAGCTGAAGCCATTCACCATCCCAAATCCTTTTCAGTCAACCTCTGCTGTTCCAAAGACGTGGGAACCTGTGAGATATATCGTATCGCACGTATCCAGTAATTTGTCTTTTCCAGTCGTACGATGTGGATAGTCTAGATTTCAGGAAGCCTTGGGCTTGACTGGTATTTTTCGAAAAAGTAGAGCATAGTAGCTAGAGTTCTTTCACTCCGTTTATTGGTCAGCTGTATGTTCTATGGTGGTGTAGTTACATAGTTATCCCTCTGTGATGCATCTGTATCATACATCGAAACTCGGATAGCGTGGCTCGCTCTCTTTCTCTCTCTCCGGTGCTTTCAGATTGTCAGTATTGCAAACCAAGATGGAAAAGTTTTCTTACGTCGAAGCATGAGCTCAACGCAAGATCATGGTGTAGGATCTGAAACGGCGAAAAAGCGCACTAAAGAGAAGCAAGCCGAGAGGAGTGCCTAAGTGCGGAAGTATTATGATAGTTATCTTTCCCTTGACTTCTGTTTTACACAAGTTGGTGGTGCGACACGTCCACAATGCGTGATAGGTAGTGAAGTGTTGTCATCAGAGTCTATGGTTCCCACCCTTACAAAAATTGTTCCCCTGAGGTAAATTTAGGACGGTGAAACGAAGGTAAAAAAAAGGTGTTTCCCAAGTTCAATGTTGTGTGCAACTAGGGACCTGTCAGAAGACCCTTCAGGAAAAAATTATGGGAAAAAGCGGTAAATTCGGTATTATATTACTGGTTTTACCAGTGGAGTTCAGCTTCTGGCATTCAGAATTCACGAAAATGCGTGAAAGAAGACTTCCTGGCTTCATTATCCCTTCATGCGCTCTCAAGGGGGGAGGATTTGTTCAAGGACGTCTATGATTTTTTTCAGACGAAGGACCCAGTGGAATCGATGTGTTGGCTTGTGTATTGACGAAGCGCGTGCGAGTGTATTTGTTTCTTGGGTTCGTGCAGTTGATCCTCAAATGAAATAGAACCACTGTATAATTCACAGGGAAGCGCTGACGGCAGACGGTATGCCAGAATCAAAGAAGATTGTTTTCCAATTTGCATTGAGAACCTCATCAAAGCTGGGCCATTATACAACAGGCTCTTCGGGATATTGTGCAATGGGATGGGCTCCTATCACCGAAGCTTGTTGCTTCATTCTGAAGTACGATGGCTCTCCCGAGGTAAAGTTCTTCTTCGGCTCAATGATTTGCGCAGAGGTAACGATTTTCCTATGAGACACATTCTCTTCTCTTTCGGATACAATTCGAACACCACCTAGTTGTCGCATCTTGCTAACCTTGACATTTTTGACAGCCGGAATTTCCTGAATGCCTCTCCCATCCTCCTCCTGAAAGGAGAAGGATGAAGCCCTTGCGTCCGAAATGACACAGCAACTGAAGGAATCTCCACTTTCTGAAGTAAAATAGATGGTGGCATCAATTATTGCGTCATATATTCAGCCACGTTTTCGGGCCCCTGGTGAAACTGCGCCCGGTGTGGGAGCTCATGTGGCACATGCCTACGGCCAGCCACGATTGCCACCGACTATTCTTGTACAAGCCTGAGTATGTCGTTTGTTGCAAATTTTCTTTTCTGGATAACACATTCTTATTTCTTAGATATTTTTTGGTTTTGGAATCAGGTGGTGAGTTTCCTCTTTGTAATTTCAATACGTTTTTTGTGTGTGTGTTCAGGGACTTTTAGGACGGTGTCTCAAGCTTATTATGTTTATTCAATTTTTAGCTGAACTGAATGTCATGATTGGACCGGACTGAGTTAATTTTCGGGATGTACAATGCTCGAGCGCCCAGATCATTCTTCTCGACCCAACCTATTCCATACCTGTTCTTCCCCCTTGCAGTCCCTGGTTGAACTCCATCGAGTTCACGTTCTCATCCTTCAAAGCAGAAGTGAAGAGGTGGATCGGTGCTATGCAGGCCCCTGTAGGTAATGCGCAAATTTGGCAGCTGCAGTAGTTATGAATCTGTCGAGATATAGTAGTCAGATGATAACATCTCCCGAGTCAGTACTCAATGTCCACATTCAATTCACATATAACTTATGCAGATAGGCATTCGAGCTTCATTTTGCCAATATATCAATGAGGCTTTAGCCAGAAATCCCATATCAGAATGAGAGCTTTCCACTTTTCCATTTCCTGCTGTCTGCATTTTTTTTTAAAGACATGACATGCGGCAGACACAAACGACAAAGAACCTATTACAGTACGCAGAGAGGACGGGGGTGCCCGCTTGGCACAGGCACCACATCCGTATTACAGTCCCACTGGCTGGGACACCCCTCCACGGTGAGTTCACTCTAGATCCACCCGAGTGACAAATCGAGACAGGATCGGACCATATCGGAGGATTCTATCCCTGCTCTGCTTGGGTGGATGGATCCGAGCCTTCGCGGCAGTTACGAAAAGTACCTCCAAGGGAGTACTTTTCGATTCAAAAATATGAACGTTAACTCCGCCATTCCGGTTTTACGGTTCCATTACGGTGATCGTTCTACTTCTCCCTGCAGAAGAAATGACATATTGCTGCCTCATGTGAAAAACAATCACGCTTATGTCCCGCATTCATTGTAGTGTACCGGATTATTGACATGTACAGGCAGAAACTGGCAAAAGATAAGATAGGTCGAATCCACCATCGATTCCGACGGCATTACTGAACTCGCTAGGGGCGTTTAACTGAATATGTTGAGGAAGACTTCTGGCGTGGAGTAGAGAGTGTAATTAGAGGCGACACTCCGAGGGGTTGGGGAGGTTCGAAATATTACAGAGACATCTGGTGGCTTGTTATCGACAACACTTCCATGAGGCGTGCTTCGTGGCAGAGGAATAGGGAATCGAATCGTTCGGGGATTCGAGCGAAAGGGATCCCTCAACGTAACAAGCTTGTCTCTTTGAGCCCATGGAGGAGTTGTTGAAGTGCGTCCGCTAGGTGGAGGATTGGCAGCGACGTCTTTATTGTGACCCTGTCAGTGAATGGGATTTGAGCCGAGTGTCGCCTCCAATTACACTCACTACTCTATGCTTCTGGCATGGGCGGTGGGAATCCCATTGATATAGGTGGAACGTTTACGCAGAATATCCTATATGAGACTGCGCATACCAAGCTTTTTTTTAATACCGTATCACTACTTTATCTATCATTTCCACCATTCGCATCGAGTGCGGGAATTGGTGACCGATCGGGGACTCGCGTCATGGACTAGCGGGGAAATGCGGTCCTAGGCGCGTCATCCGCCCCCCAGGTGCAACGCAGTTCCGGGTGCCCAATCCGGAGGAAGCGAATCAACGCTGCGGCGGGGGACGGAAGGACCCGAGGGCGACGTGCCTCCGTGTGGCCAGAGGGGTAAGGGAAGCGGGAGGGGATGCTGCCCTGCCGATGACATCTAGTAGAGAAGGTTGTAAGGCTGGGTTTCATCATCCAATCCCGTGTTTTTTCCTTTTAGCGTTGAGTTATCCCTTGGACATGCAACAAACACGCCAGATTGCGATGTTTTTGTTTGAAAGCACCAGAGAGAAATACCAGCTGTCTGGTTGACGGATCTGAGTCAACTCGACAGTAATGGAAAGTACGTCCAATTAGGTACAGACTTGAACTGAAGTAGTTAAACGTATTTGCCCGCAAATTTTATGATAGAAGAGAGCATCATTTTATGATATGTCTAAGAATGTGTACTATACATACTGATTGTACTCCATTCCACGGGTGCCTTAGATAAAAATGTGTAAATACCAGCTACAAGTTTTATTTCTATGAATTATCTCCTTGTAATATACGATCTCCTTTTTACGTGTATAACTTGCAGTTCCATGATATAGGCTCTGTTCCAAATGCTCTTGTAAAGCGAAGGTCTTCCTGTTGTAGTTACAAGTAGAAACTTGTATATCTATTAAACATTAACTTGTAATTTACAAGTAATCCACTTGTAACTCGTAGGACTTGTAAGTTCCATGAAACAGGCCCCAGGAGATGGTTAAAGGAATATGTTGAACTAGCCGTTGCACAGGGTGGGGAGTTTCCAGTTGATATCTTAGGAACGTTTGAGTCTATCATGCATTTCAGTCGAGAGGTTGGACGAGCTAATCGATCATGAACAGTGGCACGGACAGACAGTCTTAAGCCGGGAATTGCTTCTGAGGCATTTGGTGCATCCTTACTGCTTAAATCTACAGCTGTATCACCTGACACCGGATGGGTTTCTTTGGTGAGACTTGCAGCCTCAACTCCCTGATGACGCAGGCTACCTGGCAATTTTCTAGGATGGGATCTTTCGCTATCCTTTATTTCTTTTAACTTTCTCAGGGTATGCCAGAATCTGCAGGCTGTTTTGTCATAGTATGGTTCTGGGATTTAATTACTTTCTGTCCTAGGCTAGAGGCCGGAATATCTAGCCTTTTGCCATGGGGTGGCTTTGACTTGGAAATAGATCAAGGTTTCACTTTTATACAACCGATATATATATTTTTCACTACATATATTAATGCAAGCGAAGATCGGGATTCCCCGATAAACATGTCATGGCGGAGAAACAAAGAAGAAATATGACCTAGATGGGTAACCAAAAAAAGGCAATATTCTGTTAACGATTTTAGTTCGGTTTCTAGGAGACGCATAAACAAAGTGAACAATATTGCTGCTATGTGGTTCCTCTGGTGTGTCAACGGAAAAGAGAGACGTAGTATTGAGGGATCATGAGTTATTCATGCCTGTTCGTAGGACAGCCTAAGCAAATGAAAACACGATATACCTCAAGAGGAGCAGATACGGAACATAGAAAGTAACTTCTTAGACCGTCTCCAGGAAACGGAAACAAAATCATTAGCAGAATCGCCTGTTTCATTTTATTGCCACCCCATGGAAACTGGCTGGATAAACCCCCGGCCTTTAACCTAGGACAGAAAACAATTATATCCCAGAACCATAATATGACAAAACTGCCAGCAGTGTTGGGGGAAAGCTTGAGAAAGTTGAAAGAAATTAAGGATATCGAAATACCCCTCCTCGAAAATTGTCAGGGCAGCGTGTGTCATCAGGAGGTTTAGGCTGGAAGTCTGACCAAAGAAACCCATTCAGAAATGTTTCTGCTGTCAGGTACTACGGCTATAGATTTCAAACAGTTCAGCTGTACCTAGTTCCTCAGAAGCAATCCCCGGTTTAAGTGTGCTTGTCCGTGCCGTAGTTAATAATTGATTGGCTCGACGAGCCTCAGAACTGAAATAGACGGTAGACGCAAGCCTACGAAATACACATGTATGAAGTACCGAGACCGATAACCCATAATGCAACGAACTCACACCCGCAATGTGGAAAATTTGCCTCTCATTTCAGTTCTTTATGTATTCGTGCAATGTCAAAGTCTGTCATTTAAATCTATATTAGATGCCGTCGATGATGAAAAATTCAAAAGGCGTGTAAAGGGCATGAGTACTTCCATGGAGGGAGAGTGGACAAGAGAGAGGAGAGTCGTGCATTGCTCCGGGCTCGTATATGGCTTAGGATTCTCCGCGATTTTCCCTCTTCTTAGTAGGGAATACCCGCACTGCTCAGTTACTTTTGTGGAAAGGGATATTAGAAACGGATGAAAATTACAACAATGCAGAATATACATTATGGATTCGTACGTTTCCCAAATAGCAAAAGATTTGATTGTGCATCTCCATCAAGTAAACCTAAGAAAAGTTTGTGTTTTCTGCACGTTAAAAATTAGAGTGCATAATGATTTCCCACTGTATAGATAATCTAATCTTGTTAGCTGCGCCCCTTCCCATGAGTGAGGGATGAAAGTTCCTTGACAGCAAAAAAATTACCCCAGGAAGTCCCTGGGCTATGCAAACAATGCATATGAGAAATCAATTGCTTTTGCCCTGGTTGCTCGGATACGCATACACAAAGTGGAAATGCCTGGTTAATCGAAAATGTGCAAGACAAATCACTGGGGGGTGGAGAGAGGAACAATTGTGCAACGCTGCATTGTTCATTTTTTGGCAACCAGGAAATAAGACTTTCTTGATATGAGAAAGAACAAGGAAACAATTCGGGATAGGAGATGCAGAACCGGGATGCAGAGCGTGGCAGAGGGCTAAAGTCCCTCATGTGGTAAAAATGGAAGTATGAGAGATTAAAACACCAAAATGGAACAGAAAACTGCTTAAAATCCAAAACCATAACCTGGCTTCCTGTGGATCGGTTCCTTTTCTATCAATCCTGGCAGTTTTTTTTTATTGGAGTCAATAATGATGAAATCAGCTTTTCCTCCCGTCCCCCTTGAAAATAAAGCGACACCAATGAAATTTTGCAATACCCCAGAATGAGATTTTCTCTAAACAAGTTATCTACATTAAGTGGCACTGTGGTCCCTCACAATCAATCAAATAAGGGGCCTGCCCTATTCAACACATGTAAACATCCGAAGCACTAACCAGAGGCCTAAAAAGCTGTTAGGAGGAACAGCCTCGATCAAGTTGAAGGGGGGAAAAAGTATTAAATGAATTTTATATACATCTCCGTGTTTTCTATTTCGGCAGAGATGATTTAAAAAAAATCCTGTTCAGATGAACCGGTTGAACATTGCAGGCTACCAGCTACATTCAGGGCAACATTTTAACTCATATGAAATTGTACTCCTGAGGTTGCCTGACTATTCATTACGCAGTCTGAAGCCGCTGTATCCTTGTATGACAGAGCCAGAATAAAACTCAAAGAAGCCAAAAGTCAACTCTTCCTAGCTACAGAGTGGCCCATTAGTCCCAATCGGTTATACTTATAGCGAAAATAGAACAAAGCAAAGGAAGTTTTAAAAAATTGTAATAAGTTTAGATATATTTATTGATTATGCAAATTACAAAATTCAACAATCTCGACAAACTTTTGCTTCCTTTTCCTGATGGCATTTTGAAATGAGTTTGTCATGGATTTCTTCTGGAATGTAAGTAGTTCCAGCTGCACAACGTTTCCTGCCGGTAAAGCAGACATGTCCTGCCGAGGGAGAGAGGGGAAGAAAGAGTTTCCTAACAGGGCCAACCCGCTTACGTGCACTCTAGCACAAGAAGTCCTTGAAACGAATATTTGACTTGGTCTCTGTAGAAGTGATCGATGTTCTTCAGCCTGTGCCACGTATACAACCAAGCTCATTCTGCTCCTCCCCATTGAATCTAAGCCACGACAATGAAACAGCTCTCCTCCCGTGCAGCGAAGCCAGTTGTAATCATCACTTACTTCTATTATTGTTTACACAGTGTGATCTCTACAGATTTCGTTGCCCATCATGCTTCACATCCGGGAAAGATATACGAGAAGTTCACCTTTGAAACAAAAGAAGCGAATGTCAGAACTTGCGGCATCAGATGTGTTCTTCAGACACCCCCATGCTATGCCTTCAACTTTCGTGAATCTGATGGTTCATGCCAGCTGGTTCTCAATGGGAAAGTCAACCTTGTGGAAGTCAACGGATTTACATCCTACGTTCAGAGTGAGTCATCGACTTGAAAGACATTTGGGATATTGGCTAAGGAGATAAATTGAGTCTGTCTAAAATACAGGACTGTGTCTGACGGAGCATCCAAAGATTCTGAACGCCTCCGTATCCTTTGAGGATTGGAGTGGAGAATACCCAGCTCCACCGGGTGGAAGGGTGATTTTCCGTTGTCCGCATCCCGAAGGATTTTCCGATGGTTCTCAACTCTACTGGACTGCATGCTCTTCTGCATCACCTGATTCTTGGTGCAGCTCCTTCAAGGAAAGCATCATTACCTGTAAGTGCGTCGTTCATAATATTACACAGTCTATATAATGATTGAAGTTTTTCGACCTAAGATGAGAAATTTGAAGAAAAAAAGGAACTATAGAAATCCCATGATACGATGCTAGGAACGTCATTCCATAAAACCGTCTTTCATTAAAATGGAAATGACTGAGAGAAAAGGTCTCCGCTACCTTAGCTTAACCTTTTGTAGTCATGAATTTCAAATGTAAATTGTTTTTTTTTTTTTTACATTCTGTATTCAATTGTTCACCATGAAAATTGATCACATAAATATGAATTCCTAAATAGGGCGCAAGGCCTCAAAAGTCCTGTCACGCCTTAAGATCGTGCATTCCTGCATAGAATTGAAAAATATGGGTACACAATCTTACTTGTCAAACAATGCTTGACTTCATCAGTAGCATGTGCTACAGATGAAGTGTATATGAGAGTCACACTTTGTAGTATATGAGTGGCACATTAAAATGTGCCAATCGTATACTATAACGTGAAGACCATAAACAATATGTACTTCAGTACTTAATGTCGAAAGACATCACTAGGTAGGGAGTGATTCTAAATTCTCCCCAATTCCTTCTTACGGTATTGGGCTAATCCATCAAAGGTACTTACTTTTGCGCCTGATGCAAACTCCTATCCTCAGTTCAACATGGTATATTTGGATGAAAATGAGATTATGTTCCACATGTTTGAATTGATTGTTATTCTTCCACAGTAGTTTATAATTTACAGGCAAGTCGCTGCATAAGTATCCAGAGTGCCGGTTGACGATGAAGGGAAGAGAATACATCGGGAAGGTGAGTGAGACGGAATCAGGAAAGGAGTGTCTGAGATGGGACACTCAGCCCTACGGAACACCCGATGATTTTCTCAACATTTTCAATTATTCTGAGCACTTCCCCAACCTGGACACCTGGTCTCACAAGAACTACTGCCGCAATCCATCCGGAAGGGAGAGGCCATGGTGTTTCGTGAAGAACGATGATGTTGAATGGGAATATTGTGATATTCCCATGTGCACGGATACTGGTACTTATTCCATAGTAATCCCCCCGTCCTCTTTTATATGCCCCCCCCCCCCCGCTCGCTGATTATAATAGATATGTTATCTGAGGAATTTAATGCGGGTGATTGAGCGTAATTAATTGACTATTGACTAATTCAATTCGACTTATATTCTTTCGAGGAGTTTCCATCGCGAATTTTGCTTACCAAGGCAGAGCGCCATTAGGCAAGCCCCATAGGAAGTACATAATGTAGAGGACTCACCTACGATAGAGACTACGCGTCTAGGCACCCTCTCCATCTTAGGACTGGAGTCGCACAAGGCAGTTGATAACAGGCCCATAGAGAGGAGAGCACAGGTCACCCCTGCTGCATATTGACCTCGAGAGACACTCGACATATCCAGTGTATGAAAGTCATGCTGGAATCAGAGGTTGTCTTACTAGCCAGGGTTCACCTAAGCCGTCAAGAAAACGATCGAAATCAATGGGCGACGATGTCCCACGGCAGCCTGGATGCTTCGATCAGTTCAGGCATATTCTCATGACGACCATAAAGAAAATACATCACTGCCGGCCACCGATTCTCATCTACTCCCTGATAAAGATTTCAGGAGACGGTTGAAAACGCCGAGTTCAATCGTTCAAGCCGGAAGACGTGGAGCTTATTGAGCAGATTTGGCTGCACTGCGCCAACAAATCAACATACACCTAAACTGGCCGCGAACTCCATCTCAGCCCAGTTACAAAGTAACTCAAAGGCTGCCGTGGAGCGAAACACGAAGAGAAATGTGAACTGCGCCCACCTAATCTAATATATATAGACGCTCGTGACTGACTAACTGACTGACGCTAATTCTAACCATGTTCTAGAAAAGTTAGAAATCTGAAACTTGGTACATATATACCTTTTGGGATGCAGAGTTCAGAAAAAATCCGACTTTGGAGGAACATACCCTGGAGGTACACATTTTTCGGGAAACGTT
>CAJPEV010002374.1:32364-45636 GCA_905338385.1 Darwinula stevensoni | reverse complement strand
CGACTGAGATGTCGTGCGATAGCTCGTGCAGCTCGTCATCGACCAGTTGAGATCGTCTCGCTCGTCGTCTTGCAGTGTCGAACGTGTCCGCCTCCTGTTCTCGTCGTTTCGAGGCGGAGATGGGATCAGCCTCGCCGTTATAGATGACACCAGGTGAAACGTTTTGGTGATGCAATCGGGAAAGAAGAAGGTGGCGAATCTTGAGTTTCTGAATCCATCTAAGGATCACATTATTCTTGGAAAAATGTTCACGAACCATCGATGAGTAGACGGATTAGGTACCGTTTGTCTGTGCAGAAGAACAATGGCAGTCGGAAATCTAGTCATTCAGCGAGGAGGTTTGGACAGCTTCAATGCAGCTGATGAGCTGAGACCGATGTTAAGCTATGGCTGAGGTCGACGTTAAGCACCATGAGATGCGACAACCGTTTGCCTTTAAATGGCGGCCTCCATTTCGACTATGTAGCGCGTGGCTCCATGCGTTTGCAGTTAAGTTCCACGGAAGCGGTGTTTTGGCCTGCCGTTTTCGTGAAATGTCTCGCTGTCGACGGAATCGTTTTCCCCAAGGAGTAGGCCATGCAAGTTGTTCTCCTCCCATGCTTCAAAGTCGCTTGCGCGCCCAGAAACTTGAACACGAGTTTCTTCAATGAAGTTTTAGCCTTAACGTTAGGCATGTGTGGGGGGTTTCCTGAACCTCCGCCTGTGTTTCGTGGTGTTGTTGCTATTGCTCAGAAATATTTATCAACCCCACGATATTCGTTCTTGCTAACCGGAGGCTGCTACGCACCGGTAGGTTGTACCTTTAAATCGGAGAAAGTAAATCGTAAATAATTTGGATACTTTATTTTTAGGAATTTCATAAATCATAAACCTAGGGAAGCTATATGGTTAAAACTTCGAGCTAGGCAGAAAATGTTCTCTCTGAGGGAGGACTTACACAAAAATATTGAAGTTTGACCTTTCCATGCTGTCTCAGAGTAGTGTGCAAATTATAATTAAGGACTTTTGTTTGAGGAGAAAGAACAGATGTCCCCCTACAAGAAGAACCTTAAATGAGATAGAAACAGCAAGATGGGAAGTGGTAAAATGTTACATGGAGTAAGAGGACTAAACTGGAAGGAATAACAAGATATGTTGAGACTAAGGAAGGGAGGTTTTATTGTACCAGTTTTACCAAATTATGAGATAGAAACAGCAAGATGGGAAGTGGTAAAATGTTACATGGAGTAAGAGGACTAAACTGGAAGGAATAACAAGATATGTTGAGACTAAGGAAGGGAGGTTTTATTGTACCAGTTTTACCAAATTACTTTAATTAAGTGTTTGGGCCTAATGAGTATACTTGTTTTAAAAATACTGTGCTTTGGGTGTATTCTATTGGAATCTTACCTTTTCAATATGATTTTATTACCTTGCACTACTCTTTGTCACATGTCATCATGATTTCTTGGCCTATTTCCTATTAATAAAAAGTAATTAGGTTTGAATCCTCTGAATCATAAACATGATATGAGATATGTTACAAGTATATTATTCTGAAGAGTGAGTAGTAGATGATGATAGATGCATGATAACCTATGTTCATAATAAATTATATCCATTTAGAACTAATCCTTCTCTCCAGATATCCTATCAAAGAGAAAGCCTTTCAATTTTCAGTCTGAAGTGATACTGATTCAAAGCCAGTCATGAGGTACTTTGACAAGGAAACTAAGGCTAATGTCAAGCCTTCACTGAAAAGGAAGCTGAAAAGACAGGCAAGGGATATTAAAAAGTTCCCCTCTGAGGGGAAGTCTCAGGAGGAAAAGGAAGAGGTGTATGTGATCGGAGGGAAGGAAACGCTGAGGAAAAGGTACAAGTTCAAGACCCGTGGGAAATTCAAAGTCACAAATATGGATGACTTCAAGGACAAAGAAGCAGAGGAGGAAGAATCCAAGGGCCCCGACCCGTTCCCCGGGCCGGCTCCCATCCCCATCAAGAAGTTCCAGCGACACAATCGAGGCGAGGGGATTCGAGTGAGAGGTGTGAAGACGAAGTTGTGGAAGAAGAAGTGGCACTTGAAAGACCAACAGATGAAATGGACGGCCGAGCAGGCGGCCAGGACAGAGATACTTCTCACCGAATCTGCAGGGTGGGTCATCGTGAGACACTGCATCAGAATTCTCTGTCTGTTCCTCATTCTCACCTGTGTAGTTCCTTTGGTGTTTTATCAGGTTTCTACAGCCTGGGAAAGGGGAAGACACTTCCCTCTATAATGTTTGTCTGTAGCGTCTTTCACACCTATAGTGGAGACGTTGATTCTCTAAACTGGACGTGGAGGGTGTCAAACCTGGAATGTCCATATAAGTAACGTAGGTTAAAAAAAAAAAAAAATCATTTGTTATTCAACTGTGACTCCATCATAATATATTGGCAAGATCCCAAGGATCAAAGAGATGTAATGTACTTTTTGTTATATTTACTCCTCCCTTTTTATATGGTTTTGTCTTCTCTTCTTGCATGGATGCTTAATGTTATAAGGAAACATTACTTACAGAAAAATATAATTTTTGGGTTGGAATGGACTGGAATGGATTAGCTGGAAGATTATGGAAAAAAGAATTCAGGCTGCACTAGAAGGAAATAGAAGCAGCAAAAAACATTTGCCCCTTTTTGTTTTTCAATAATTCTTATTTCATTTCAGCCTCTTTTGTGAAATTGGAACAGCTAAATCATCACAACAGCCTGAAATATCTCAAGTACAGATAATTCACTATCTATATATGCCAAGTATTGCTAGTTTTGAAGTCAGCAAACAATGCTAGTTTGTATCCAGCAGCATTCCAATCTCCACAAAGTCTCCACAAAGAAAGAAAACCAGTAAGTTATGTGTCTGGAATTGAACTGGAATAGCAAAGTATTTCAATTATCCAGTTGTCCTGGTGGATATAGATCACATCCATTGAGATCATATGATACCAGTTGGCCTTTTTCTTTAAGTTACTCTCCCCCTGCCACCTTCCCATGACATGACATTATTAACTCCTCACTACCATGTTTACGATAACTCTTCATCTTTTACGAAAAGTAAAGAAAGTCCTAGAGTATGTGTGCGTTACCCGCAATGAACCAGTAGCCCCCTTCCGTCCCGGTACAACGTCGGTATCTGACCGTGACCAAGAGACTACTCAACGAGATGAACGTCATGGAGTCTGTACATGATGTCCAGTGAGTTTCTGATGGAAAGAGCAACATGCCTCATTCCTTTGGCTGTGACCACTTTTCTTAGAGTGCATTTTTCATCTATCCAAGGTGGTTTCACAATGAGAATATGTATGCTGTGGCCCAGAAGGAATGGGTGTATGTGTATGACAGCAAGGGTGTTGAACTTCATTGCCTGAAGGCCTTGGATCGTGTGCTTCGCATGGAATTCCTCCCTTACCACTTCCTCCTTGCCGCCTCGGTCTGTTCCTTAAAGCCAATGTCTGTATTGAGATTGATACAATGCCCTTCATTGGCACATGATACCCTGAAGGAGATCGAAAAGCTTGTTCTTGTTGACTGTCTTCTTTTTCTCAAAGATAGCAATGCATCATTATAATATCTTGGTCAAATTTTCAGTTTCCTTTCTATCTCTATTTTATTTACATTTATGTCCCTTTTTTTCCCCCTTGAGCAGATACTCGCTCCTATGAACTCAACCGACCTACATAGTTATCCCTTTTACCACAGGGTCAAGTTGAGAGCTAGAGGTGTGTTCGCGGAGCTACAGGAGACGGTCTTGGGAGTCTTACGACAATAAACGGATGGACATCCCAATGGTAAAGTAGGCCTAACATAATGTATCCTGGTTTTCTGCTCTCTGATGGAGAAAGAAAATGTTGGGCATTGAGGGGATGTTCATCTGCTGCAGGGACCATGAGCATGTGGACCCCAAACGTGAAGGAGCCAGTGGCCAAGATGTTGTGTCACCTCACAGCCGTCAAAGCCGTTGCTGTGGACCCCAAGGGAATGTTAGTCTGCTTTCAATTATTTTTTTTATTATTTGGTCAGCCTATATGGTTCAAAATGCAGTATGGAGACCTAAACATGATATTTTTTTAAGTGGATATTTTAATTTTAGCACTGGAAAAAAAAACTGCATTCATCCTAACTTTATGACCAAACTGTATATACAAAATATGAGTAGGTCAGGAGCAGTCCAATCGTGTTTAGCAGATTGGAGTATGTCATTGAGAAGGGTGGGCAAGTCAAATAATGAGAAAGTATTATCAAATGAATGGATGTGCTTGCTAACTCCTTAGACATAGTTTTAGCTTCAACTGAATTGGCCTGCATTGATTTTTTTAAATTATGAATGCACCTTCAATGATACCACAAGGACCAGGGAGGGTGCATTCTATCAAAAATCAGTGCACCTACTCTTGAGATTCTGATATTGTTTGAGCTCTGGACTGAGAGCTTGCAGGATTGTGTAGATCATTAAAAATCTTTAAAATCTTGTATGGTTTTTTGTTGATATCCATTTTGAGATCTAGATTAGCTATTCCTGAACTATGGTATGTGTACCACTGAACGCTGGAAGGTTTGGGAACCACTGATCTAGAATAGTTCACTTTCAGGACACTGCATAGTTTGACTTAAAGTGAAATTCATCCCACATGCATGTGGTCTTGTTAGACTTTCTTAACTTTCTCATGAGGTTTACTATAAATGAAGTCCCTTATTCATAAAGGGACATAATGTATCATTCATAAGTTGAATGTTGAAATTTCTCCTTGCCTTCACCAATAATCTTGAAATTGTTGCTGGAAACTTCATTTGAGAGGTTTAAAATTGTGTATTGCTGCATGTGTCCCTAGCTTGTTCCACCTAACACACTAAGACTATACGGAAATACCTAGATACACGTTATCCATGTACCGTTGCAGCCCGTGTCTGGCTTCGGACTTCTAGACCCTACAAGCTTGTAAGTTCACAGAGGTTTTGATATTTCAGGGAGGAACGGGGGCATCTGAATTGCAGTTCAGTCAAAGGGGCCTCCTGGCTGCATCTCTTGGTAATGTTGTTGAGGTAAGTCTGTGCTGGTGTGTGAAAGGGAGTCTTTTGTTGTAAAACTTAGATCCATCAGAGAAGGTATTTTTCCTGTGTGAAGGTGTGGGCAAAGTGTTGTGCTGCCTACTCCATTTTTATGTAAGGTCTGAAAGTAGGCTGCACAAGTCCAGAGTTTCACTGTGACCACTGGCTAGTGGCTTCCTTATGAACCTCTCTGCTTTTATTGAACTCTGGTGGTGACAGGTGGGGATTGGTGTACATATAGAGGGTAGTTCAAGAAAAGTTGCCACTAACTGGGAATATGCAGGCAAGCTCAGATTATTAGATCCTACTTTAGTAGCAAGTTTTACATGCAGAATGAAATTACCTGCATCAGTGTACATTTAAATGAAAACTAACCATAAATAAATGAATGATATTGTAATTGAATTTAAATTTTGAATTTTAAACTTCCATGGCAATGTTTTCCCATCACAGTAGTAACATCTTGGACCGCACTGTATAACAACCACAAATTATTTCATTACCTAGCAATGGAATGGTGGTATCATGCCTCAGCCTTATCATGAATATATGTTTACTTTACAGATCTACAAGGACAGCTGTAGAAGGACAGTGAGAAAGCCATACCTGTGTCACCGTCACAAACACGTTGTGACAGGATTAGAGTTCTGCCCATATGAGGATGTGCTTGGAGTTGGCCATTCACAAGGCTTCATGTCTCTTCTCATTCCTGGTCTGTTTTAGTCCCATGCAAACATCTTATTGAAGATGGTCTGAATGTTGTTAGAGGGAATAGCTCTCATATGGGTGGAGCTACAACTAAATCTTTTATTAGTCTGGATGACGGTAGAAGACCGAGTTAAAGGACTTACCAGACGTCATCCTTGGTTATAGACTGTTTACATTAAGTCCAACCTTAACAATCTATAACATGTTTTCAATATCTGGGCCATTCCTGAAAATTCTTTAAGCATAGTGTATGGTGATGGTTGATGAATGTCAACTGTCATTATTGGGCAGACATTGATCTTCCTTTTGATCAGTCATGGACTATATTATCACTGGTTACTATCTTGATTTTCTTATAATTTTAAATGCAAAGTCTAAAATTAAAGATGAAATAAAGTAAATGCCAGTTTAATTCACTTCATTCCTGCCTTCTCCAAGACAAATTGGATGAGTGAATGTGTATCATGGTATTTATGGCAGAAGGTTTTCCTTGCCATCGAAACAGGAGCGGGAGAACCCAACTTTGATGCATTGGAAAGCAATCCATTCCAGTCAAAGGCTCAAAGGCGAGAAGCAGAGGTCAAGGCTCTGTTGGAGAAGGTCAGTCATTGTTTCAGAGATTGTATCATCTCTAATGCATATTACTATCCATTTCATGCTGCTGCATGGAACCTCACCATGACAGTAAAGGTTCAGCAATATTGTAAATAACTGTGTTGCACAGTGCCAGAATAGCATTAGAACTTGTTCTCATTGGTTGATGCTTAGCAGAATGAACAGATAGGATTTGAGGATCACCTTCATTGAGGTGTCTTAGGGAAGTACCTATGTTGATTCAGAGGTCAAGTGAAGTACAAAATTTTAAAAAATTAGAAGTTTCTATCTCTAAACTTTCAATCCCAAGTCCTTGTTGTCTTTTGGGCTGTGGATATTTTATTCACTTATATGAGAGTCCAACTACAAGAGAAACGTATCTATGACGGTACAGTCGTTGTAGTCGTGTGTTATTCTGAAAAACTCACGTACAAACGGTATCATCGTATACTCGTCATCCAAGATATTAACACAACAACCCGTAAACGTCATCCAACCGGATTTGATCACTTTGGACCCGGGAGAGTTGGGGGAAGTGGATACTCCAACACTAGGAGAGAAGATGGATGCAAAGAAGAAGCTTCTTTACGTCAAGGTCCCCGAGATGAATCTGACCCATCGGAAAAGAAAAGGGAAGGTCGGCAAGGTCAGGGAGGAAGTCAGGCAGAGGCTCATCAAGGAAAAACGCCAGGCTGTTCCAGAGGAGAAGAAGGAACCAGAGGAGACGATCTTCCACCCTCTCAATCGCTTCCGCCCAAAGTCCTCCTGATAGTGCTCTTTCTTTTATGGTTACTGCCATGCGATTCTGTTTTTTCTTTGAGGATTATGTAATGAAGTTTGATGGATTTATGCCAAAGGTGAAGTTTTTTTTATTAGTGTGATGATATATGAAAAGCCACTTCAATCACTGTCAGAATTATTAGCCATATTCAAGGTAGTGCCTCCATCATTGAGTATTTATGAATGGTCTCCAAGAGCCTCTTTCAATTCATATCAAATGACTAGACGAAGCATTTCCTATCAGCTCTTCGGTTTAAGTCAACCGCTAAAGGTGTTTGGTCCACTTTGTTTTAAATTATGCTTTTTTAAGCCACCGTTTTTCGGGAGAACGCTGATCTTTTATCTCTAACCTCTTTTTGCAGGTAAATTTTAACGACCAAACCCAACTCAGCCGTGAGTGCTGTTTTCCCAGCAGGAAAGAGACGCAACAATGACCCTTTTCACCAGGTTCTCGTTCTTCTCATCTTCCTTCTCACATTCTCTTAGCCCTTCTTCCAATCCTCTTCATAGAAAGAGTGGAAGGTGAAGATGAAAGTTGTGCGGCGCGTGGAGCTCCACCCCCACGTCCACCAAGAAGCTTTTTATCTCCCCGACCAACTAAGACTCCTCATTCCGAGTTTTTTTTTTTCATTTGTACAGGTTATCAGCTACCGTTGCGTGAAGTGGAAAGCTCCGTCAAAAATGCCATTGCTTGAGTGGGCAGCCCTTTTCATCTGATAATGGAATGTTAATTATGAGCATTCATTTAACCACGAAACGATTTCCATGACTACTCAATCCCGAGAATTGATAGAGCTCTAAAACATCTGAAGCGTGTCAGAATTGTTTCACGTTTGTGTCATCCTCCCCCAACCATCGCTGGAGGGAAATTTTTATGGTCGTTAAAAAAAAAAAAGTGACAGGGTTAAGGTCGTCCGCAACCGGAAGATCCCCAAGTCAATCGCCAATATTCCAGGAAAAAATATTTTTAAAAATTGCAACCCTGATAAGTCCCATTCGAAAGAACAATGCTAATTGTTCTAGACAATAAGTCACACTAACTCGCTGCATGTCCCACCCTATAGCACTTCTTCCAGCAAGAACTATCAACTTCATCGGCGTCGTCTGCTCGATAACGTTTTTATGAATAACAAGTACAATTTCGTTCATGATTCCGCTGACTTATCAATAACAGGAGAGATGGTAGATACATGAAAATGATAAATTGATGCCTCAAGGCAACTGGGAATATTCTGATTCAAATACGCATTGCATTCCAGAGCCAGAAATGAAAGGTTTTTCAGAGCGGAGTTCAAGAATTCCAGCCATGTTCTCTACCGAGGTGCGACTCTGGGTGAAAGCGAGCAATAATTACAGGCGATAAAACTATAGAAGCTGGCAAAAAGTTCGCCAAAGATCGATGAATATCATCTAGAGATGAGAACTATAATACTTTTTGCGCTCTGCTTTTAGACGTCGAAAATAAGTTACAAGCCATTTTCGAAGTGAAGAATGCCGACGGAAAAAAAGAAGAGATTGCAGTCTCGGCGAGTAGGAATCTGTTTTCATCCATGAGAAATGGGTCGCAATCGGAGACATGTGGCTTCGGCAATGAAGTCCTTTTCGACATTTCCCCTGAAAATAAAACGGAATGCGATACGCGGTGACTACATCGTCCGCGATGCCTCGAGATGGGGGACAGTAAAATTTTGTTCGAAACCCAGATCGTGGGGGCCATAGTGAATATGAAGCGGATGGAAATTGCAGTCGCTGAAGTTGAAATGACATGAATCTCTGCTGCGACATGGACGGTTGGCGCACCTATTTGGTTTCTCTACGGACAGTTATGTGACATTCGAGGGGAAGGGCTATTTGATTATTCAAATTAGGAAATCATAATGGACAGCGAAAAGGGCCTGTAGTTCCACCCAAAATTCTTTCAACACTAGCAAGATCCGGCTGAAAAGCGCACCTTAGTGCCGAAACCCAATTTCCTGTATAAATTTAAATCGCCGATTATCCACCTCGTCTTCAAAATAACCAATACACGCAATGATCGACTCCAGATATAAAGGAAAAAGTGATCCTCCCATGCACAGTCTGCTGGACATTCATCTTCTACAGGCCGAAAATTTCGATTTCTCCATGTGAAGCGCCTATATTAACTTTCCTTTATGAAAAACAAAGTGATGCCGAAGATAAGTTACTAACCTCCTAAAGGAAAGTTGCAAATGGTACAGATAAAGGAATCCATGAAATACAGGTCGACAGTGACTCCGAATCGTCATTTAAGTGAAAGTCCAGTTAAACGCAGACGTTTGTCAGTCGTTAGTTCACGCGTATGAGTAGANAGTAGCATATGAGCAGTAGGTTCTATAATTGTGTTGTTGGGCATTTGCAGATCCAACCGGATTTGATCACTTTGGACCCGGGAGAGTTGGGGGAAGTGGATACTCCAACACTAGGAGAGAAGATGGATGCAAAGAAGAAGCTTCTTTACGTCAAGGTCCCCGAGATGAATCTGACCCATCGGAAAAGAAAAGGGAAGGTCGGCAAGGTCAGGGAGGAAGTCAGGCAGAGGCTCATCAAGGAAAAACGCCAGGCTGTTCCAGAGGAGAAGAAGGAACCAGAGGAGACGATCTTCCACCCTCTCAATCGCTTCCGCCCAAAGTCCTCCTGATAGTGCTCTTTCTTTTATGGTTACTGCCATGCGATTCTGTTTTTTCTTTGAGGATTATGTAATGAAGTTTGATGGATTTATGCCAAAGGTGAAGTTTTTTTTATTAGTGTGATGATATATGAAAAGCCCCTTTAATCACGGTCAGAATTATTAGCCATATTCAAGGTAGTGCCTCCATCGTTGAGTATTTATGAATGGTCTCCAAGAGCCTCTTTCAATTTATATCAAATGACTAGGGATGAAGCATTTCCTATCATCAGCAGAAGCCAAATTCAGTTGGCGATTTCCACAAACCAGGTGAAACAAAATTTAATACGAAAAAATTCGGTGGCAAAAAGCCCTCTTGCGACTAGAAAATAGAGATTGGAGAAAAACGTCCATTTAAAATGCGACCAAACCCAACTCAGCCGTGAGTGCTGTTTTCCCAGCAGGAAAGAGACTCAACAATGACCCTTTTCACTAGGTTCTCGTTCTTCTCATCTTCCTTCTCACATTCTCTTAGCCCTTCTTCCAATCCTCTTCAAAGAAAGAGTGGAAGGTGAAGGTGAAAGATGAAAGTCGTGGGGCGCGTGGAGCTCCACGTCCACCAAGAAGCTTGTCATCTCCCCGACCAACTAAGACTCCTCATTCCGAGTTTTTTTTTCATTTGTACAGGTTATCAGCTTACGTTGCGTGGAAGTGCAAAGCTCCGTCAAAAATGCCATTGCTTGAGTGGGCAGCCCTTTTCATCTGATAATGGGATGTTAATCTATGAGCATTCATTTAACCACGAAACGATTTCCATGACTACTCAATCCCGAGAATTGATAAGATCTCTAAAACATCTGAAGCGTGTCAGAATTGTTTCACGTTTGCGTCATCCTCCCCCAACCATCGCTGGAGGGAAATTTTTATGGTCGTTAAATAAAAAAAAGTTACAGGGTTAAGGTCGTCCGCAACCGGAAGATCCCTAAGTCAATCGCCAATATTCCAGGAAAAAATATTTTAAAAAATTGCAACCCTGATTAGTCCCATTCGAAAGAACAATGCTAATTGTTCTAGACAATAAGTCACACTTTCTCGCTGCATGTCCCACCCTATAGCACTTCTTCCAGCAAGAACCATCAACTTCATCGGCGTCGTCTGCTCGATAACGTTTTTATGAATAAAAAGTACAATTTCGTTCATGATTCCGCTGACTTATCAATAACAGGAGAGATGGTAGATACATGAAAATGATAAATTGATGCGTCAAGGCAACTGGGAATATTCAGATTCAAATACGCATTGCATTCCAGAGCCAGAAATGAACGGTTTTTCAGAGCGGAGTTCATCAAGAATTCCAGCCATGTTCTCTACCTAGGCGCGACTCTGGGTGAAAGCGAGCAATAATTACAGGCGATAAAACTATAGAAGCTGGCAAAAAGTTCGCCAAAGACCGATGAATATCATCTAGAGATGACAACTATCATACTTTTTGCGCTCTGCTTTTAGACGTCGAAAATAAGTTACAAGCCATTTTCGAAGTGAAGAATGCCGACGGAAAAAAAGTGAGAAGAGATTGCAGTCTCGGCGAGTAGGAATCTGTTTTCATCCATGAGAAATGGGTCGCAATCGGAGACATGTGGCTTCGGCAATGAAGTCCTTTTCGACATTTCCCCTGAAAATAAAAACGGAATGCGATACGCGGCGACTACATCGTCCGCGATGCCTCGAGATCGGGGACAGTAAAATTTTCTTCGAAACCCAGATCGTGGGAGCCATAGTGAATTTGAAGCGGACGAAAATTTCAGTCGCTGAAGTTGAAATGAAATTTTCATTCTCTGCTGCGACATAGACGGTTAGCGCATCTATTTGATTTCTCTACGGACAGTTATGTGACATTCGAGGGGAAGGGCTATTTGATTATTCAAATTAGGAAATCATAATGGACAGCGAAAAAGGCCTGAAGTTCCACCCTTAATTCTTTCAACACTAGCAAGATCCGGCTGAAAAGCGCACCTTAGTGCCGAAACCCAACTTCCTGTATGAATTTATCGGATATGATGGATAATCGCCGATTATCCATCTCGTCTTCAAAATAACCAATACAAGCAATGATTGACTCCAGATATAAAGAAAAAAGTGATCCTCCCATGCACAGTCTGCTGGACATTCATCTTCTACAGGCCGAAAATTTCGGATTTCTCCATGTGCAGCGCCTATATTAACTTGCCTTTATGAAAAACAAAGTGACTGATGCCGAATATAAGTTACTAACCTCCTAAAGGAGTCAACGTTTACCATGTCTATTTCCTTAGGTACTTTATGTCCAGCTGTCACTGAGGCTTAGCAGTAAATTCACTTTCAGGTCAATTTGCGTCTGCAAACAGTCAGCAATCAAGTGCGCATACTCATCTGGAAGACGTCTAAGTTTTCTTGAATCAATACATTTGTTATTTGATTCACGTAACTATTTCCAGACAAAAGAAAACAACCTACGAGATACACTCAATGTCATACATCCTTGATGGATGATTACGTGCGTGCAGGCAATCAGCCTTCACATATCAACGCCGATCAACATAAGAAATGAATGATGAAAACCCATATAATATATTCATTCGTTTTCATTTCTCATTGATGTATCACGTGCAAGATGAAATATCGTGAGGGTTTTAGGGAAGCCAGAGGTGCATCAGAGGACTCCCGCCTTCCACCGAAAGGTTGAGGGGAACCATCTTCATTTTCCTGGATCCCTAGAACCAACTCACATGCTGTACGAAGTGACCCGAAGCTGATTCTCGATCATCTGAAACAGCTCGGCCGGCTTGGGAAGGCGACCGGACTCCAGCTTCGACCAGACGGGGACGTCGTTCAGGGTCACCTCGAACGCTCCAGTGGAGACCAATTGGGTCTCGATGAAGTTGCCGATGAAGAATGTCATGAGGATCGCATATATCTTGGAGTTGACAAAGAACTGATACCAGTTGGGGGTGGGGATGCCGAGGAAGGGGAACGGATTGATGCCCGACAGGGTCATGATGATGATCGCAAACTTGATCATCGTCATCAGTCGGGCCAGGTACATGCGAATCGTAGGAGGCGGGAAGTAGTCTCCCTCGATGACCAGTTGCGGGTACCTCTCGTGGAGGAGCTCCGTGTACTGCTCAAAGAGGCGCTTGTAGCCTCAGGACACGCAGTACATGACGCGCAGGGTGGGACCCATGAGCCGGTTCAGGTTGGAGGAGAGGGGTCGACGCGGGACCTCCACGTTCGGTTCCAGGTCCGGTTTCGCGTCGTCGTCCTTCGAGTGGGGGACGTCCTCCCCAAACAATCCTAGGTCCTTCAGCGTGAATAGTACAGATATTCCTACTATACACAGGAAGACTGTCCACTGCACACCTTCTGCCATCTTAGCCCCTGTCCTCACATCATATCACTAATAAAGACACGGCAACATAGATCTGCATGGACAGGCAATAAAACTTTCTTCAATTTCACTTCGACCTGTA
>CAJPEV010002374.1:0-23022 GCA_905338385.1 Darwinula stevensoni | reverse complement strand
GACTGGATAGCCCTGCTGTGGAGCCAGTGCTCTGTTGCTGTTGTAATCCATACACCAATGAGGCCAGTTGCTCACTGGACCAAGAACCAGTGGGCATGGAGGATGCAGCACCCATAGCCACTGAGTCATTTGACACAGTAGCACTGATGCTCTGAACCAGTTCTTGTAAAGTCGTGTCATTCTCTGGAATAGTTGGGATAAGAACTTCAGGCAATTTGGAGAGAGGTACTCCTGATTTCACCATATTCAAGCAATCTCGCAATTGGTGCTGGAAGATAAGATAACACATACTCATGAGACAAGGTAAAGTACCAGTGGACACCATCACAAAATCTTCATCCATGAGAACCAACTAATGGCAAAGACTCTTACATGAATAGCTCATTAATAGCATAGAAAGTAATTCATTATCATCAATTTAGAGAAAACAAAAACAACTTTTGCAACTGAAATTTTGGAAGTAAGGTTTGATTAGCATATCTTAAAATAACACAATTTGTAAACCATCAATACTTTCTATAAAAGACATTAAGCTAGGCCATACCCTTTTCCATTTTAATGAATCTCAACCCACAATTTATGGGGCAAATTAGGCTGATTATGGGCCTATTCTGCCTTTCTTCACAAACCATTTCAAGAGAGGATATATAATTTTAGACCAACTAAACAGAGGGGGAGAGAAAAAAACCCATGGGAATTAAATTCACAACTAAAAAAGTGAGATTCAGTGTTCTCAGCAACCCTAGAGAAGGACCCACATCACCAAAATGCTTGGCCCAACAATGGCCCCTTCATGGTGATGTTGGCAGATCGTCAGCATTCACAGGCATGCTTGGCCCTTCATGGCTCTAGCTTCATGGCTTGGTCAGCCATTTTTTGGCACTTCATTGGTGGAGGACATACCCCAGTAGCACCCCAATATTGGATCAATATCGATTGCCAAGGAATATACATCTTGGCTCAACATTGGCACCCATCTTGGACCATTATTGGGATTACTACCAGGCTCCTTGTTGGGCTAATACTGGCATTAATATTTTCTCTAAATTCTTTATCCAGTGGAGGTATTCCCAAGGTGAAAGCATTTCTATTTGAAGTACTAGTACAGTCTGTACCTATATAACCCTCTGCCCATGCACATGTCTGTCCCATGGATAGGCAGAAGACATAGAACAGTCCAGAAGTTGATCTTTCCTGAATGTACTAATCGTAGTACATATCAGGGAAGGTCCACTCCTTGCTGTTCTATGGAGTATTTGCTAATACATTTGCTTGTTTCCTCATTATGTCCTCAGGATGAAGAAACAGAGGCATGATCCCACAGATTTTTACAATTTCCTAATACTCCTTTTGGATAGGGTCACCGTTTTCTTAAAGGGTTCTCATCAGGAATATGAGCTTGTTTGTGGCTTGGGCTCCACGATTCTGTCTTCAATATGTAGATAACAAATGAAGTGTCTGAGATTGCTATAACGAGACTAGGCGAGACATACGGCAAGGTACTAACAACCTCCATGTGAGGGATGATAACAGGGAAAGAGGAAAAAGTACTTCTGTGTACTGTGTGAAAAGTGAGACCTATACCATCATCTAGTGGCCTGAAGGAAAACTTCATCATTTTCCAAAAACTTTTAAGTGCAGTCAGGCACATTGGATCATCGTGTCAGTCCAATATTGGATCAACGATGGAATGGCAATATTGAGGGAGCCAATATTTAGCCTATATTGGCAATATTGTCCAAAATGTGGCTAATGTACCCAATGTCGGTCCAGCATTGCGCCAATATCTGGTGTTACTGGGGTAAGCAATAAACTACATCTTGATCTCTTACATTTGGAAACTAAAGAGATCCAAGCTTTCCACAAGAGCTGTGAATATAGTAATGATGGCATGTATTTAATCAAAATGAGGATCACATACCACAAGTCGATCTTTGAGAGAGACAAGATCCATGATTTTTTTCTTATGCTCCTCCAGGCAGGAATCTATGACAGGGATGCAGCTGGGCTGCAAGGGTGCCACAATATCCCGATATTTTCTCAGCTCTGTCATCTGATTTGATACTTGCTTCACTGCACTGCAACCAGCATAAACAAGTTATATGAACTATGGCTTCTTGCATCATCACTTTGAACTGCAACAGGATGATGCTCACTTGTACAGTGTCATTAACCCTGCCTCTTCCTTGGTTTTTAGGTGTTCTAGGTCAGCATCAATAGCTCGCTTCTCCAGTTCCTTCAACTTTTCATAAACCTCATGGAAATCAGCTTCCCAATCTCCAGACTTTTGCCTATGAATTCAAGGTGAGGTTTGGCATCAATATTGATCCAAATCAAACATACCACATAAAAACAAAATTAAATTGACTTACTTCTCTTCCTCCAAGCGTGCAAATAGTTCATCACGTTCCAGTGAAATCTGATTAATTTCTTCCATGGAACTTGCTTTGGACAATTCTAGCTCTTTCTTCTTGGTGTCTAGCTCTCCTTGGAGTGATATTACCTGGCTGGTGAAATCTTGATGCTCTTTGTCAGATTTCTTCTTCAGCATGTCTAATTCCTCCTCCAAGTGAGACTTGACATTTATGATATCCTGATGGAAGGATTCACAATTATTTATTTACCATAAAAATGGGCATTGCTTGAATGTCACAGAAGCACCAAGTCCAAGTCATTAAGGTCAATGAAAAAAAAAAGCTCTGATAAATTGAAAACAATGTCACACCCAAGCAGTCAACTTGTAGCTGCAATGGTGAGCACTATTGACAATTCACTCAAGACATATATTATTATGTCTTAATCCAGGCAAGGTATTTTGGTGGCACTAATGGGCAAGGCAAAATGTTAATAATTTTTTCCTTGAAAACAAAGAATACTTTAAATTTGCTTTTGGATCTATAGATAACTGTCTATGAAAGACAAATTAAATTCCAAGGAAAAATTTTTTTTTCCAGAAAGTATTGCAATAAATATACACATGGGTCCAATGGATTCCTGTTGCCTGGAAAAGGGTTAATAAACTACCTCAGGAGTAAAAATATATTTCCTTCCCATGAACCTGTGGTGACAAATTGGAATTTCCCACAAAAGATACACAGGCAAACAAAGCATGACATCCACACCCCCTTCCCCCCACTTATAAGATAAAATTTTCCAATAACTTTTTTTTCTTGAAATAGCAGTCTTTTACAGATACATACCCCATGGACTAAAGGCTAGACATGACAAATCATATATTCTTTTCTATCAATTTAGCTAAAAGACTCACAACCAAAAAATCTGGAGACAATGAACCATGGATGGAGTTTCCAGATATCATTGAATGCAGTGGCTTGTCTAATAGTCTTACACTAATCCCCTTTCCTCACCTTCAAGTAATTAAATTACTCAAAAATCATTTCAGTCTTTGATATCATCATCTCCCAAGATGAAACACAATTAGGGTATTTCAGGTACTAGCACAATGAAACCGTGCTTTGCAAAACATATTTGAGATAACAGTTGAGAATCTGTCTTTTCATGATAGAAAGGACCTAAAATATCTATTACCCTCTATGTTCTCTTAAAAATTCCATTTATTACCTTTATCTTGTCACTGCACTTCTCCTTGCCCAACCTTCTAAAGAACTACTTTCATGCATTTGTTCACAGTCTTTCACAGAGAATTTTACAAGAATAAACATCTCTGTTCCTGTAAATCTCATTCACAGGTATGTCAAGTTTTCTTAGCCTGGACTACCTGAGATGAGAAATGCATGCTATTCAGCTCTGAACTGCCAAACAGAGCTGTGAAAGAGCTTAGATTGTTCCACTTCTCCAAGAATAGGGAAAGAATCATTACTAAGCTTTTAACATGGCTTAAGTCTCAACCATATGATTTGTGCAGCTGGTGCAACCAACCATTACAACTGAAGACATTCTTTTAGGGTGATAAGAGAAAGAAATGCCTTTTATTTTTCTAGGCAACTTCATGTAAGGACAGGGAACAAGCAATATGGCAAAACTAGGAGGAAAAGCCAAGGGTAACATGATTAAAGGATATAAAAGAAAGTCCAAAGGCTACATTTGTGTTCTATGATTGGGCCTAGTTAATCCCATATTTAAATGATAAACCTTGAGTAATACCTCAAATCTACCATGTCTGGTATATCTTGGAAATATGGTTACACCAATACTTGCTCTTGAGAAAAATATGAAAACTGAAGCATTCATAACATATCAATTACAACCCAGGACGTGAATTTGAATAGGCTGTTACAAACCTGCTTGGCTCTCTCTGATATGGCAAGGCTGCTACGAAGAGATTCACAGAGCACTTTGGTCTCAGTCTGCACCTCCTCTTTCTCTTTCTTCAAGGCATCATTAGCCTTTCGCAAGGCTAACACCTGCTGCAACAGTTCCTGGTTTTCCTTCTCCAACAACTGCCTCTGTGTGTCGATGTCTGCCTGGATGCATTTGTCCAACTACATAACAAAACCAGAAAGTCTCATGTTCTCTGTGTTCATTTTTCTTCCCTGATATATGCATGATCCTTGCTCATGAGTATCAGCAATAGTGTCTGAATGAAAACAGTATGATGTGATTAAAAAACTACCAGGTGCATGATGTCCACAAATGTACTTAGGCATTGAAATTCCATCAAAGCCTCTCTCCCATCTCCACCCTATCTCACTCAAACTCATCTAACACATAAATTTGGACATAGGAAGCCCAATTTGGCTTTCATGGTTATTTCAGGTAACCACTACTTTGACTTGGCCTTTGCTATAGGAGTTCTCTAACATCCCACATCTCCAGATCAAGTGGAGAGTGCTCAGGTATCCCTCTAAGAGCATGCTGTGCTCAGAAAAAATTTGTTTACACAGTCAGTTTCAAACACGAGTGGACCCTGCTGTGAGTGATAATTGTGCTACCAACTAAGCTACAGATCAAATTCAACCTTGTAACTGTAGGTCAGCCATAGCTTCCTAATACTTCATTGAAATGTGGTAAAATTGAGATGTGGAACTTGAAGGGCTTGAGCTTCGTGCTAATAGCAATTTCACTCAGATTCAGACCTGTTCAGCAGGCAAGGAAGAGTTTCCAGACCAATGGCAGTTTCATTAAAGTAGGTGAGGTAAAAAAAAATACATTCAGTGATTTGAGATTCTTTAATGTTCATAAGATAGCACAAATTTAACTTGAATTACTTCTATGTATCCCATTAAATACCCAAAAAGTCATCATTTTCCTCCAGCCATTTTTTCCATGAGCAAAGGCAACTCAATTTTCATTTTTGCACAAGGAAATTTATTGGCAGGAGAGTGATTGGTATGCATTGTGCACACCATTCATGGGCCAGAGCTTTTTGCCTATGAAAAGGCTGCTCTTTGTGAAAGGATTAGGTGGAACAAGAATTTCTTGGTAAGGCACAAATGAAACGTAGGCCTATCATTGAGTCTGACTCATCTGAGAGAAAGTGAAGCAGCAAAAGGCTATAGGGTAGGTGACACAAATTCCAACCCTGCTATAAATTCTGCCCCCATGCTATGTATTTCAACTCAATCAGAAATACAAGCAGACTTTTTCAACATAATTATGCAAGTATTTGATCCCTAAATATGAATGGGTGGTGGCATTTGGAATGGCATTTTCCTCTTAATTGGCATAGATCTCAAAAAGATGAATATCAAACTATTGGTGAGGGAGCAGATTTTGAGCTTAAGGGGCTCAGAATTTGTATCACCTACCCTAACTAGCTTAAACTGAAAAAAAATAAACCAGAACACAAAAACCCTATCCACATATTGCCAGACACAGAACAAATCATATACTTCTTCAGCTGATTCAAAGAGCAGAGGATAAAAATTCATGAATAGAATTGTCATTCCAAGTCAATCTGACAAATCCTGGCTGGGGTCTTCCAGGTGCACAAAATAAATAAAATTCCAGTTGCCTTTGTGTGATATATATCAGCTGGAGATACAGGCAAACATTTTTATGTGCTCAAAGAATGCATATCAATTCACCTCATAATGTAGAATATATATTCTTGTAAAACTCACATATGGCATCAGTGAATGATTGCATTGATTACATCATTTGCAAATCATGTGCCTAATATGTTCTGATAACAAAAAAAATATATGGACAAATGTAAATTATAATTCATATTCATCCATGTAGCACCTCTCTGGCTTACCCATTGGAGCCTGGATCAGTGTCTGGTTTCAGACTTTGTAGATCTTGTAGAATCATGATACCCATTTATTTGGTATTTTCCCTACTGACCACAAGAGTGCTAAGTCAACTTGCCAAACTCGTACCTTTCTGAGGCAACAAAATTTACATTAGGTGAGAAATATCTGTGTTACCACATTTTGGAATGGAAATGCTGAAAGCAGGAAAGGTCTAGAATGGATTCTTAGACAGCCAAAACCATTGGGTTCTTCAGATTCTAACTGAATGCAAAAAAGAGTCATATTCCAATAAAGCTCAGTGTCAGTGAANATTGTTCCACTTCTCCAAGAATAGGGAAAGAATCATTACAAAGCTTTTAACATGGCTTAAGTCTCAACCATATGATTTGTGCAGCTGGTGCAACCAACCATTACAAATGAAGACATTCTTTTAGGGTGATAAGAGAAAGAAATGCCTTTTATTTTTCTAGGCAACTTCATGTAAGGACAGGGAACAAGCAATATGGCAAAACTAGGAGGAAAAGCCAAGGGTAACATGATTAAAGGATATAAAAGAAAGTCCAAAGGCTACATTTGTGTTCTATGATTGGGCCTAGTTAATCCCATATTTAAATGATAAACCTTGAGTAATACCTCAAATCTACCATGTCTGGTATATCTTGGAAATATGGTTACACCAATACTTGCTCTTGAGAAAAATATGAAAACTGAAGCATTCATAACATATCAATTACAACCCAGGACGTGAATTTGAATAGGCTGTTACAAACCTGCTTGGCTCTCTCTGATATGGCAAGGCTGCTACGAAGAGATTCACAGAGCACTTTGGTCTCAGTCTGCACCTCCTCTTTCTCTTTCTTCAAGGCATCATTAGCCTTTCGCAAGGCTAACACCTGCTGCAACAGTTCCTGGTTTTCCTTCTCCAACAACTGCCTCTGTGTGTCGATGTCTGCCTGGATGCATTTGTCCAACTACACAACAAAACCAGAAATTCTCATGTTCTCTGTGTTCATTTTTCTTCCCTGATATATGCATGATCCTTGCTCATGAGTATCAGCAATAGTGCCTAATTGAAAATAGTATGATGTGATTAAAAAACTACCAGGTGCATGATGTCCACAAATGTACTTAGGCATTGAAATTCCATCAAAGCCTCTCTCCCATCTCCACCCTATCTCACTCAAACTCATCTAACACATAACTTTGGACATAGGAAGCCCAATTTGGCTTTCATGGTTATTTCAGGTAACCACTACTTTGACTTGACCTTTGCTATAGGAGTTCTCTAACATCCCACATCTCCAGATCAAGTGGAGAGTGCTTAGGTCATGCTCTCAGAGCATGCTGTGCTCAGAAAAAATTTGTTTACACAGTCAGTCAGTTTCAAACATGAGTGGATCCTGCTGTGAGTGATAATTGTGCTACCAACTAAGCTACAGATCAAATTCAACCTTGTAACTGTAGGTCAGCCATAAGTTCCTAATACTTCATTGAAATGTGGTAAAGTTGAGATGTGGAACTTGAAGGGCTTGAGCTTCGTGCTAATAGTAATTTCACTCGGATTCAGACCTGTTCAGCAGGCAAGGAAGAGTTTCCAGACCAATGGCAGTTTCATTAAAGTAGGTGAAGTAAAAAAAATACATTCAGTGATTTGAGATTCTTTAATGTTCATAAGATAGCACAAATTTAACTTAAATTACTTCTATGTATCCATTTACCCATTAAATACCCAAAAAGTCATCATTTTCCTTCAGCCGTTTTTTCCATGAGCAAAGGCAACTCAATTTTCATTTTTGCACAAGGAAATTTATTGGCAGGAGTGATTGGTATGCATTGTGCACACCATTCATGGGCCAGAGCTTTCTGCCTATGAAAAGGCTGCTCTTTGTGAAAGGATTAGATGGAACAAGAATTTCTTGGTAAGGTACAAATGAAACATAGGCCTATCATTGAGTCTGACTCATCTGAGAGAAAGTGAAGCAGCAAAAGGCTATGGGGTAGGTGACACAAATTCCAACCCTGCTATAAATTCTGCCCCTATGCTATGCATTTCAACTCAATCAGAAATACAAGCAGACTTTTTCAACATAATTATGCAAGTATTTGATCCCTAAATTTGAATGGGTGGTGGCATCTGGAATGGCATTTTCCTCTTAATTGGCATAGATCTCAAAAAGATGAATATCAAACCATTGGTGAAGGAGCAGATTTTGAGCTTAAGGGGCTCAGAATTTGTATCACCTACCCTAACTAGCTTAAACTGAAAAAAAATAAACCAGAACACAAAAACCCCATCCACATATTGCCAGACACAGAACAAATCATATACTTCTTCAGCTGATTCAAAGAGCAGAGGATAAAAATTCATGAATAGAATTGTCATTCAAAGTCAATCTGACAAATCCTGGCTGGGGTCATCCAGGTGCACAAAATAAATAAAATTCCAGTTGCCTTTGTGTGATATATATCAGCTGGAGATACAGGCAAATATTTTATGTGCTCAAAGAATGCATATCAATTCACCTCATAATGTAGAATATATATTCTTGTAAAACTCACATATGGCATCAGTGTATGGTTGCATTGATTACATCATTTGCAAATCATGTGCCTGATATGTTCTGATAACAAAAAAAATATATGGACAAATGTAAATTATAATTCATATTCATCCATGTAGCACCTCTCTGGCTTACCCATTGGAGCCTGGATCAGTGTCTGGTTTCAGACTTTGTAGATCTTGTAGAATCATGATACCCATTTATTTGGTATTTTCCCTACTGACCACAAGAGTGCTAAGTCAACTTGCCAAACTCGTACCTTTCTGAGGCAACAAAATTTACATTAGGTGAGAAATATCTGTGTTACCACATTTTGGAATGGAAATGCTGAAAGCAGGAAAGGTCTAGAATGGATTCTTAGACAGCCAAAACCATTGGGTTCTTCAGATTCTAACTGAATGCAAAAAAGAGTCATATTCCAATAAAGCTCAGTGTCAGTGAAATAGCATCCTCTCTAAAAAAGGGTTCCTTTCAGACGATATGGCTAGTGAGAGACCATCACTGAGAGGCAAGGGGGTAATTGGGCCTCTCCAAGAGAACACAAGGTCAGAATTAGCATTACCAATGGAATTCACCAGTTACATTACCAAGTCTTTCCCAATCAATCCACTCAGCTTACTGACCTAGGCCTGCTCCACAGATTCACATGCATTCAATACCCTTGTGATACTAAATCAAGATCAGTCCAGACTTTCTATTTTTACAATGGCTAACTTGATCAGGTCAAGATACAAATTCATTGTCACATGCCTGCTACTGATATGTCGGTAGCCCAAGTCCACAAAGTGAGCCTAAAAACGTATGGAGGCAATCCAAACTTAAGAAGTTCTCCGTTCGTGTTCGTAACTGAGAAACTAAGCAATGTGGTCACCTGAAGGTCACGAAAAGGCAAGATTAATACAGATCTAACCTTAGGCATACGCTATGACAGAGGCAAGGTCGTCATACGGTATTGGACAGAGGCCCGGGATCGGTGCAGCCGAACGGCGTAGAATCACGATGTAACGCAATGTCTCTTCGACCCATTACATAAGACTTCGCTTTCGCGTCAAAAGTACTCGTCCTCTCCTGCGCCATGCCGCAGGAGACGACATAGTAGTTCTCAACGTTAGGCCTGGCCATCTGGCTAAGTTTCCACCGTACTTGGAAGAGTAGTACCTCCTTCGCTGTCCTACAACTATGGGCCAAAACGGCGGAAGACGGAACATCGGCACATCAGCTCAGCATCTCCCCTCACGTGCTCCGTACGCATGGGCCGGAGTGGCCATGAGACAGAATCCATACACGAACGCATGCGAAACGACTTGTATGAGCCATGGTTCGCCGCCATGCTGTAGTCCCTTGTCATGAGGCGACTGGAGAGGTGTGCGCGGGCCTTTACCATCAAGTGGAAGTATGCACCAACCTCAAAACTAAGCATTCTTACCATTGGCATCATCCTTATCGGCTGCATACCCGCATTTACTTTGTCAACAGAGCGTAAGGCGCCCCGTGATCACGCTCTTCACAGTCATGCTTTTTTCTTTTTTGATGCCTTACCAAGAGGTGAAATAAATGTCACCTTAGGAACATTTATTTCACCTCTGCGTCATAGCTTATCAAATCATAAATGAGGGTCACAAGTGGGGGGGTTTCATGGGGTTTAACCCCCCCCGAAATATCTTCCTTAAATTCTTGTCATACTGCTATTCGTCGGTGCAAACGGTGCAGTACTTGGTCTTTTCTATCTTCAATAGCTTTTGACTTATTAAACACTGCAACTTACAGGAAAATCCAGATATATCAAAAAGACTTACAATGACAAGTATATAAAAAAAATAGCGTACTGTGTTTGAAGCGTTAGGCTTGGCTGGAATCGCCTGTCGTTTACACTGTGGCGTATATGTGGAACACATATGTAGGTCCTACTACAGTCACCTTCCTTGGTTACGATTAAGGTTAAAGATACCACAGTCACCTTTTTTGATTATGATGAAGTGCACATAGCTGCTAGGCGAAGCAGGAAGGACAGACGATTTTACCCTTGGCGTGGTAAAAATCATGCAAAGTGACACGTGGACGTGTCACGTAGCGGTCAACGTGTTTATCCTATCAAGAGATCAAACGCACGAAGAGTCTGGCTGCTAATTCGATTAGATTAATGAAAGATTTTAGAGTCACGAAAATCAATTGCAGTCTTTGACACATGAACAAGTAGGTCTACCATCTCCACTCTCATAGACTTTAGGCCGGATAGGCGATTTTAGGCATTTTCAGAGTCCATTAGGTGAAAGACATGAACTGAAGATTGATTGGGACAGGAAACTCGGCTAACTCTCCGGCAACACCTCCATAACTGCAAAAGGGGGTTGTTCTTATGATTGAGATCACAGGCGTTGAAAGCGATACTGTAAAACGTTTTAAGGCATTCGTCGCAGAACTTCGAGGGACTCACTCTGAATCAGGTCAAACTCAAATGACATGGGGAGTAAATCTGGATCGACCTGCAATCTTATCAGATAATTGCTTCTCAACCTTCTTTATTTCACGGCACACCCGAGTTTGCTCGATCCTCGCGGCATACCGAACCAAATGTCACAATGTCACGTGCATAATATTTTCATCACCACTAATCAATTTGACCGACGTTCGTCGGTCGTAGTTTGAGAATAATAAAACAATGATGTTCTTTCATTTCTCATAATTCCGAAAATACCGCGGCACATCAGGGGCTTAGTTGTGGCACACCGGTTGCGAATCACTGTGCTAGATTGATATGGCAGGATTTTAATGGATTAGGATGAGATCCAATTATTTCTAAAACAGGGGTTTCTTCATATATATTTATTAGATGAGTATCAAGAAGAAGTGGATTTATCTCTTTATCACAATCTGTTGACTTTCATTTTCACTTTAGTGAAAATATTCCCCTGCTGTAATTTTCAGAAATGTCACTCTACCATGCTTCTATTTAAACAAAATGCCGTTTCACCGCATTATTGCTTAAAACATAAAAAGCCTCTAAGCACAGGAAATTAGTATTCCAAAATGAATAATATACATTTATCTCATATGCTGGTATTTGCTTTCTTAAATTTCCAATGAAAACTACTAGAAGCAGAATACAGGAAAATACCATTGGAGTCACCTAGCACAACTGGGTTTTGAATTTCAGTGGGGATAGGGGAGCACAACACAAAAAACATTTCCAGGTTTTTTTAAAAATGCTTTGGAGCTTTGTCTAATACAATAGTAGAAGTACAAGGAAATTAAGATTTCATGTCCAAATAAGCGATAGTTTCAGCCTCAAACTGCAGCCCAACCAGGATTAGTTCAAAAAGCTGAGACAACCAACAGACATTCATATGCTTTTCTTGTAAATTACATTTGAACAATGCTTGTATGAATCAACTTACAATTGGAGCAAGGCAAAATAAGACTATCAGGCAGTACAAGCTAGAAACAAAATGGTCAATATAATGATGGCTCACCTTCTCTATGGATGTGGCAGGAACAACGTCTGAAGTAGTTGGACTTCTCATGATTGCTCCTGGCAACTCTGGCGACTTGGACACAGCAGGGTCCCCCTCCATGGATGAGGGACTTCTATTACCTCTGGGAAGTGAATCCATGGAGGTTGGACTGCTGCTGCTGTTGCTATTGGTTTCATCTAAGGGGATACTCGTGCTTTCCTCCAATACTGGAGATTCTGTCCATGCAAGGTCACACTCCACTAATCCTTTCCACATATTCTCCACATATTCCTCCATATCACCTGGTAATTCCTGCACTGGAGCTGATCCCAACTCAACTCGAAACTCCTCCAACTTAGCAGCATTTACTGTTGGCTCTTGTCTGTTTGCCAGATCAACATCATCACAGGAAGCTGCCTCAGTCAGAGCCTGGTCCTCTTCATCCAGTTTTTCTGTTACTTCACCTTGAGAGGCAGACTCCATACCTATGGCAGTGCTCTGGAGCTCGACCCGAGTTTCCAGCTGACTACCAGGCTCTTCTACTTCAGATTCTATTTCATCCTGCAAAAAAATAAAGAATTCACTCTTTTACGAGTAGATACAAAATATGACAGAGTGGAATATGACTTCTAGAATCTAACAAAGCCTCATATCATGACAGAACTGCAATACAACAGCCAAGTTCAACAGAAGCAACTCACAAAATCGAGATGCTCAAGATCAGCATCATCAGTTGAGTCAACCTGCATCCCTGGGTCATTGGTCTGGATGGAAAGGACATCTCCCTCAGACCCAACAACATGCACCACATCTCCAGGTGGAAGAAGAGGCTCCAATCCAGTTAAGGAGAGCATTGAGCAGATCTCAGTAGTAATCTTGGCCAAAGCCATCTTTCGAGCCTTTTCCAAATCTTCTCGAATGGCTACAACGTTGTCTACAGCCACGAAGAGATCTGATTGGAGAAGGAATTCCAAGACTCCACCAGTCTCTGCTATCTCTTGCTGCACCTCTGAGGGGAATGAGTTGATTTCTTCCAGGAACTCCTGGTCATTGGAATCCTGAGGTCCCTTATTACGAAGATGGTCCTCAAGGTATCTGATAAAAAGAAATTGTTAAAACTCATGTCCTCTTAGAATCCTTTGATTCTGAATTTCACACATCAATGGAGTTCACTACAGTTCCCCTCAATAGAGAATAAAAGGATAGGGTTCTCAATTTCACCTGCTTTAAAAACCCCTACAATTCCAAGACACCAAGTCACAATAAAATTAATTCTTTTTTTCTAAATTTTGCTTAGAGTGCTGACATTCTTAGCACTCACCCTAATACAAGAAGGATAAGCTTCTCTTCTAATGGCTTTACTGGTCTGCAAAGCAGTTGAGTGATTAAAAGAAAAACTCTCATGAAATAGAGATCAGTGAAAGCCACATGTGGGAGACATCAAAGATGGGAGACTTACTGGTAAACAACAACACGAGAAGCAGATGGATGATGGGGCTCTTGTTGTGCCCAAGCTGTACTCACAAAATGCTGATCTTGAGCCTCCATTTCCATGGGTTGAAACTGATATCTGGAAAGGCTTGGAGCCAACTGTAGACAACAAACAGTATCATTAACTTGTCAAAAAAGTATTTTGTGGAATTTTGGAGTGAAACCTTCCATGAATGCTTTCCTTTCATTCCATTAGCATTAGAATCCATTGCTTCCTTAGTTTTTTGAAAACTGGTGGAAGAGACTAAATGTAATGAATGCATGACCTAATTGCTGATTACATACATGCACTGGCATTATTGCATATAGTTTGGTGAATGGATTTTTATAGGCCATGCATATTGGATAGAATTTAAAACAAAGGCCAAAATGGGATTTATAGATGTCACTTCAATTCCAGAGGAATACTCTTCAGTACTATACACAATACAACAAACAAGCTGATGGGGAAAATTCTGGCAGGGAATCCTGTTCTATTCAAATAAAACCATACCACCTAAAAAAATCTGGAAGCTCAAAAAAAGTCAGTGAATTTTCATGTCCACAGATGGGACAGCACTTGAGATTTCAACAGGAAATTTTTTATATGTCACATGCCACCAGAATAGGTAACGGTTTCATTAAAATTTAAATGAAATGGGTTGTCTAAAATCCACATAAAAGCTTTATCACTTGTATTTCCCTATCCCTGCCCTACTGGGTAGGCATTTGCAGATGCAAGCACTAATTTGGCATCTTGCAAAATAAAGTAAACTAGGGTTCTGAATGATCAATTTCATTGATATTTTCTGATAAGCACCTTAACATGTTGGATGTGACAGATAGTACCTTTCCTCCCAATTTCTGTAGGGTATTGCATCAGCAGTCAAGCAAAGTTGGACAGTACCTTTAGTTATCGATTTCACACCTAATAAGTGTTAGGTAGTTATCTTCAAATTTAAATAAAATAATCACTTAGGAGCATGAATAACAGCTTCTTTTTTATCCCAACATCAAATGAGTCTTGTCTGCATCTGCCTAGAGATCTGGACTGTGGTAGGACAAGTAGTTACAGACAGACCTGTAATTACAACCTAAAAGTTCAATCTTCAGTTATGAATACTTCCAAGATTTGCCAAATTTTGCTTTCAAACAGTTACTTGGTGGAGAGGAGACCTCATAGCAGTGTTACCCACTGCTGTCCAATGAAAACTGATCAATCCTTCACCGGCTCAGACAATACTGTATAAAATAGATAATTTGAGTCTATAATATCAAACCTGAGGAAATGTGATAGCAGAATCACTGTCATCAACCAGAAATTTCTCTACTTGAAGTTTATGCAGCCGCTCCAGGTTCTCCTTGCTGTAACAAAAGATGAACTTTGTTGCCGAAGATTCACCTTATAAAGTATTACAATAAGTGAGCACAACTGTTAGCAAGAGGTTACCAAGAGGAAAGACAGTACAATTGAGAGGGGAACTGAATTACATGAGAGACACTTAGCCCTCTTACTGTAGAAAGCAGTAGGATAAAGGTTAATTATGCAAAATTATTCAAGTGCTTCAATGACATTTCACATGAGAATTTTCACTCCATGATTACAAGAAGAGATGCAACATAACAGAAGATGGGGAGGTAGGACAGCAAAATGGAAACATGGCAACTTGGAATGAACACCATTTCTCCTGTCATTCACAATGACTGCTTGGATCTCATCATGTGAATGATGTGGAACAAGGAAAGAAGGAACTCACAAAGCAGCATTGGAGCCAGACTGATCAAGGAACTGAGACAATGGAACAACTTTCCGTTCCCTCTCTTTCTTCTTCTCTTTCCTATTTTTCTCCTTTTGCTTCTCCTATTAAATCAATGAAGTGGGAAAAACAGCATTCTTGATATGGCCCTTTCCTTGGCAGGAGACACATCCTGGTAATCATTTTATGATCTGACTTTGTTGACTTTCAGAGATTTCTTCAGTTCTAATTATGTATTGCATCCAGAGAGCTCTCAGACTACAAGGTTCCCATCTCTGTCTTTAGGCAAGGAAAAGGCAATGAATCCTAGTTGCATATTTTGTTAATGTTTCAAGTTTTACTTTATTTGGTGGTGAGGTTTTCAAGCAAAGTTGGAGAAGGAACTTTTAATTTAAAATAAAAAGAGTTGAATACCCATTTAAAAAAAAAAAACTAAATTTGCTTTTAAGAAAGTGCAACATACATTCAACCTGCTTTCAAGTTTTGCTCAACTCAGGATAAGAAATGACATCTCAAACATGAAGTTTGGCATTTACTGAAACAGATATTTGATATGGCTTTCATGTTCTTGCCTAACAGCACATAACCAAGAGAGTCGTTACATATTGCCCAGACTAAGGAGGCTTTGCAAAAAAGACTCCTAGACTCCTAGACACTTTTCTTACAAAAGGGGTGCAACATCTCAAACTTTAAATTCCTAATTCCCATTAAAAAAACAGCCTACATAATTTTCCTTCAGGGAAGTTAGGTGGTCATTCTACAGACCCAATAAAACCTGAAGCCTAAGTTCCAAGCATGTGTATTCATTACACTTCAAGAACAAGACACAGGGAGGGGGACCTTTCAGCTAGTCCCTGCCTTTCCTTGCATTGGCTTCAGAATAATTAGAGGGCATGGAATATTTTCTCCAGCTTTCAACAACACACACAATTCTTTGGAAACTTTGCCAAGGAACAGAATGAAGCCTGAAATACATGTAGAGGATACCAAGAACGTGCAAAAAATGTATGGCATTTGCTTGCTCACAAATAGAGATATGGGAATTTGAAACTGGGGATCTAAGAACTTTTTGAAGACCTTTCATAATACCAATATGAAAGCTGTTTATTCCATTGAAAGAGCATAAAAATCTTAACCACCTTGCTGTGGCTGTCCAGTATAATAGATGGTAGCAAGCTGTGGCAGCAGTGCAACTGTCCATTATACTGGTCCGGAGGAGGAGGAGAACACAGGAGAACACAGAAATTCAGCACTGAGGGCATGGCCAACCAATTAAAACTCAGTAGTCAAAGGGTTAACTCGCAACTCATCCTCATTATAATAAATTATTTCTTTAAGCAGAACTTTTGGCCTACTGGAAGCAAATAACAAAATTGTTCTGAAGATATATGGAATGAGTGACTGTTTCAGAGGTAAAGAGGCAGAAGTGTATCTTTTGCAGGCCTACCTCATGAGTTTCTTCTGATTTTTTTATCACAGTGACTTTGCCCTCCTCAATGGCCCTGGGAGGCATTAGGATGGAGGTCTTCTTCTTGGGTGGTTCCAGAGGTGGACAAGGTTCCAGAGCAGGTGAATTTCCACGACCATGCAGGTCCAAACCATCTCCAACAGATAAGACCTGGAATTCACATTAATTGATAAACATAAACCAAAAAATATAGGCTAATGAAAGCAAAACACCTACAAAAAAAAAGAATTATTAACTTATATGAATTAATTTATTGAGAGAACTTTTCCAAATTGTGATAGGCATTATGTAAACTAGTAATTATGGGCTCCTGGAAAACTTCACCTAACTCAACTATTTATTCCTGTTGGGAGGTGGGGTTCTCAAACCACATGAGAACTCTTCTCAACAGAAATAAATCAAGTTCTCATTAGAAGTTCTAGAATATGTTAACCCTTGCAGATAAGACTTGTGACATGGTTGAAACAGTATCAGGAGAAATACTTCTAAGGATTGCTGACACTGCAATTTCTCAGTGGAATAGTACACAGAGTTATTCTTGAATATTCTTCAATGGTCAGAATGTACTTGAACTGCTATTATGAAAGACAGGAACAAATCTTCTTTTAGTGTATGAAATAAAACTTGAGATTTGTTGAAATGCCTGGGAAAACCTATAGGGTGAGTGCTGCGAATGTCGGCACTCTAAGCAAATTCTGCACTTCCACCTTTCTTGCTGGTTTTTGTAATGGAGCTTCCCTGTTCATATTGGGTCTGGTGATACCTTTATTATGAAACCTTCTTGTACTGCGAACCTTGAGTTCCCCAAGCCTTTCATTTCCAATGGCCTGGGCCAAAGGTGAAGTTGGGTTAGATGTTGGTAATCTCAGTACACTTGCTGGTATAAACAGCTCCACCCTGTTGGGAATTTTGGCACACTTATGTATCACTGTCATTTACAATGGATCCAAAAATGAATGCAATGACCTGATGAAAACAGGTTATGTGGATGAGAAGAATGGAATGTGCAAAAGCTTAGCAAAATCACAAGATTTCGCAGGATTTTCGGAGTGCACTTAGAGAAAGTGGCCACTGTGAGAAAATTACAACAGCAAATATGGCTGTTCCAAGCACATGTTAACAACATTAGACCTACCTTCTGAGAATACTTATCTACCCATGCCTAGGGGACAAGTGGTGGAAGTAGAATTTGATGATTGCAAAGTGCCGAGATTACCCCCAGTGCAGACATTTGCAGCACTTAACCAACATTTAAGCCTTTGGGCAGCACTATCCTAATGTGACCAGAGATTTGGAAGAGGGAATGACTCCTTCATAACTTCACATTGATAAGGAATGAGATGTAAGGTATGTTTCATGAGGCTAATCTCTTCAGATGAAAACACCCCCTGTACAGAGAAGGAATCCTTTAAAGAGAAAGACTGTAGGCATGATACAATTCAAAAGTATAACCAAAACAGAGAGATGCAAGTCCTCTATATCAGGTTTTGGTCCTGAATTTACAGAACCAAACGGTCTCACCTCTTCACTATTGACAGATCCTGTCTCTGATTCTCGGGAGAGGCCAGTGGAGTCATCTTGCTTCCGCCTCTTTTTTTCTTGTTTCTTCTCCTGCCTTCTCTCAGCTCTGCAACAAACAAATGCTTCAGTCAGTTTTTATTCTTTCTCAAACTGAAGAAATATGAGAAAGAGGCACACTTCGTTTTTTTTGTCTTAGCAGGCTGTTTACTCTGGGCAGACTCTTTCTCTATGATGTGCTGTTTTGTTCCATCAGTCCCGATGATCTCAATACAAACTATAGGGTTTCCACAGTCAGGCGTCAAGCATATACGATCAAGTAATTCCTGAAATATGCCAAAATGCACAGGTGGCTGTAATCTGATGATCTGCAAAGGTGCCCTAACTTAATCCCATTTCATCCATCAACAAAATTGAGTTATATGTCATCATGAATACTTCCTTTACAGAAGAAAGTGTACATTACTTTACATGAATACTTTCTTTTCTTTTAGATTTACATTTTGGCTTTTTAACTTACAATAAATCAAAATGTGCAAGAGGATGAATGGTGTAATGCTATAGCTTAAAACCTTAGCATTACATAACCACAAAGTCCAAAATAAAAATACAAATTGACAAACCTTGTCATTATGAATCTCCTCATCTAGCTTGAATGCCTTCCAGCATGAAGGATGAAATTGAATAATGCACTTATCATGACACATAAGTTGATAGAATCCCTTGAAATCAGGATCCCTGTATAAATACACCAATACATGAGTTTCTTCACTGAAGTTTGTCTGCAAATCCAAGACCAAAACAGGGTGAATTTTGGAAAGACTCACGTGTAATAAATCTCACTCTTATTCTCCTTGCTGGTGTTGGCTGTGGAACACTTGGAGTAGCGACACACTGCATCTGGTGGTGGTGGGTTACGGCAGATATGCAGCATTTGGTTCAATGTGGCCTGGTTTCCAAATTAATGAAAATTTTTTTAATAATAATAAACCAACCATATTTCAACATTTCACTCAGAGAAAAAGAATGAGATATATTGAGTACCTCACAAAGTATGATTAAAAGTTAGTCTTCACATACATACAGGCAATGACTCGCATTCAGGCCAATAATCAATACACAAGTATTTAAAAACCAGATACTAATTCTTGCTTAACATATTGTATGTAAAGAAGTTGTTAAACTAATTGTTTTAAAACTTACTAATAGAACAAATTGTTTTTTATTTTAAAGTACTCATTTTGATCTCATGGAGATTGATGTTGGTCTTTAGCTACTCAGCCTGAATAAAGGATAGTCCTGAGGCTGCAAAAACTCTGACCAAATAATTGGCCTAATAATCATTTCTAAATTAAAAAAGACCCATCCATGGCACATTTAACCTTGAAACTCAAAGCAAGACCTGTTATTACCAACTGCAGCTCTCAGAATATATATATATATATATATATTGTCATCATGGATAATTTCTAATATTTATAAATTTTTCATATAATTTTTTTTTTTCAAGGCTGCAAAACCAAATACTTAATTCATCCATTCCAGCACATTTGATGCCACTGTGACAGCCAATATAAATACAGCGAGAAATGCTCTGCCCCTTTAAGTAACTGGTTTTAGGGGTTTAAGATATATATGCTGGATTGCATAGAACTGACTTTAGTGTAATGGAGCTTTAAACCTCCTTTAGTGGCACTAAAGGAGGAATAAAGCTCTATTACACTAAAGTCCCTTTCATGATTCAAAAGTGGTACTAATTTTTGTATTCAAATTAGTACCATCTTTCTTAAAACAGACAAAAACCTGAAATATACCTGCATAGGGGGTACCACCTCAAAAAAAAAACTCAGCATTGAAAGGGTGAAATTAAAAATGTAAAAAACCCTCCAAAAATACTTTACTGGTGAGAGACATATTGGGTTTGGATTTGAATTGCATGGCACTGATTTGTGCATAACCCTTGCATGGTTCCCCAGCAACAATGGTTCAAGTCAACCCTAATTAAGTCTTGAAGATTTAAAAAATGACAAATTTTCCCTGAAACATTATGATGCCAAGGGGAAATTTATTTCCATTTATAATTTTTTTTCCTCTTACAAATTTACAGAGGTAAATATAAACTGATTAAAACAAAATCAAAGAATTGATTATACCAGCCTGAAACATAACCTAATAATAATAATTTGTTTGATAAATTAGGAATTAAGGCTGTCAATTCTTCAGTGTCAAGATTGATGGCATTAGCAGGCTTCATAATGCATCAGGAGACTGAGAAAGAAAGTGATAGAATCAGAATGCACAAGAGTGAAAAATCACAGTAGTGATAGGACAGCAATAGATCCTATAAATCATTTAGGCAACAGTTAATACTATGCTGCAACTCAGATAACCTGCTTGCATTTCTGCCCTAGTAGTCTTTCATGTGCAGCAACAACAAACCCCCTCCCCCCTCCCCACCTTTGCTATCAGAGTAGTGATTGGTACAGCTCATTTATAAATGGCAAATAATTTTCCTGATGCATCAATATTTTTGAAGCCTATCACTGCAACAGTCCACTATGGACTCCAGCTCTACCCAGCACAGTGATCCACAGACTCAAGAGAGCAGCAGAACTGAACTTTCTAAGTGAGTATTGGAGGCATGGAGATGCGTGGGGAAAAAAAAAGAAAAAAGACAAAGTTCCTGAAGAATGAAGCAGAAATTAAAAAAATATGTCAGTGATACATAATAATAACTGATAAAATGTCCCATTTCTACTTACAATGAGCTTCCCTGGCTTAGACTCTTCAATGGCTCGAGGATTCTTTTTCCCTGGCCATGGGAATACTCCATATTGGAATTTGGGTACTACCTCCAAGCCCATTTCAATAACAGGAATGGCATCTTGGTACCTATGGAAAAGGTCGATTCATAGCTACATAAAGAGGTATGTCAACAAGTAGAAATACTTTACATTTACATTGAGGTAAGGCTAGTGAACAAAAACCAGGATTGAACGAAGGGGCTTGAGGAACCAATAGAAGTTCAAATTGTTATGAATTTATTTTGTACCCTGAAAACAGGTACACTTGACAGCAATCACAACCTGAGGTTTTGCGTTTTACAGGTGTTATGAGTGCCTGCACTTCGTTTCTCAACATTTTGGCTGCCAAGTGCATCACTGGTGATACATTTTCAATGTTAAAAATTCTGCTTGGCAGCCAACGTCTTAATTTCAAGTAAGGAAATCACACTAAATAAATATTTTTAAAATCTCTGCCCTGCACACGAGTATAACTAGTATTAAAGCCCGTGCGAGCACGGGCTAAAAGAAGTCGAGTCAGAGTATTTCGTGCATGCCTTCCTGCTCTCTCTTCATCAGTTTCGCTGTTCCTGGAAGCAGCCAGCGAAGTAGCATTTGGTGCATGTCGTCATGCACTTTCACCCACTGACTGTGACTCCAGAACTTCTCTCTTTCCCTTACGTTCAGTAGATCCCGCCGCAGAAAAGTTTAAACTTCCCCACCTTTTTCGTGGCATTTTGAGAACAGAAAAATTGAGAATAATATGGAATACTAACTCAATGCTGCAAACTTACGTGAAGCACTGTTGTGAACCGGCGAAGGGACAGGTAAGGCGACAAACTATGACATATCATCATTGCCAGCAGTTACCATAGCAGCCACTTCAATAACGACAATGTCTCGTACTCTAATTGTTGGTTGTGAGCACTTTGCCCGGGATGGTATTCAGTAAAATGCTATTCTTATCGTCGAAATTAGGCCCAATGACGTCAAAATGGTAGGACTTTTTGAATTTTTTATCACAATAGTTATCTCCACGAGGTCATAAGCTTTCAAATGACACCTATAGTATTAAAATGAGACACACCGAACGAATTTGGAACTCTCTGGAATCAGATGGAGAAAGGGAGGATGGTTTCCGTATTCAGAGACTCCCACTTTCCCTTTTGTAACAGTATCCGGTGAGTTCCATCTCAAAGCATTCTAAAGCGACACAACTTTCGAATTTAAACAGACATGGTTTCAATCGAGTGTAAGTGGATGCGTTCCGTCCTTAGGGAAACTCCAATCGCCTGTACGCAAATGTTGAGCGAGTTCCGCTTCGTAGCATTAAAGCGAGACCCCGTTCTAATATAGAAACGCCCGAGTAGAATAGGGAGATATTTTGAGCTTGGACGGTACGCGGATTGGTATCGAACCCGTGCATCGGTCGTGTAGCGAGATTGACGATCGAGTTTCCGGTCGAGTGCGGGTCACGATGTGTGAGCACACAGCCAGGGAAGGCGTTCGGTATAATGACTTAGTTCCGAAATTTTACCTAATTGCATGAACATCGGACTGTTTTTCAGACTATTATCCAAGAAGTATCGCCTTAGTTCAGCTTTCGATTGACTCATGAAAATCTGTTCATACGTCTAAGAGGAGTTTCCCCGGAATGACACCCAGACACAAACAGATTATCCTCTTGTGTTTGTTGGCGCTCGAGGGAGTACCGAGGAGGGCCACAAGAATGATTAAGGAGGTCAGGGGACTATCATACGAGAAGCGTTTAGAAGTGTTGGGACTGTACTCGCTCGAACGAAGGTTAAGGAGGGGCGATCTCATCCAGGCTTTC
>CAJPEV010002373.1:33349-45653 GCA_905338385.1 Darwinula stevensoni | reverse complement strand
CACTGTTGCCATTATTAAAAATCCAACCCTCGTACCTAATTTTGTTAACGAACATGGCCATCGTCCAAACCCAAAATTTCATAGCGTGAGTCGACATCACTCTGATCTGATTGAGTGAATCTCGTATATCCAAATAAATTCCGATATTCGTTCCTGTAACAATCCTGGGCATTGGGACCGGTCTGTAAGCTGCGAATGAGGCCTCATCGATGAGTGGTATCCGAAGTATGGTTGTTAAGGCTCCTTCAGTACGCGTAGTTTGAGCCTTGGGGAAGGAGAAATACGCGTCAAGTCCCTGTGGGAGAAATATCGCAAGATCTTGGGAGAGTGGCAATTGTTATTCGACTTTCTTCTGCAGCCCGTGGATTTCTGACATTGCGAGGAGAGATTCCGAGACTTCATGCATTTTACCAGTTTCGTGAATTCGAAGGAACCTCTCAATATCCAAGTGGTCGAGATGTAAAGCTGGATGAGATCGCCCCTCCTAAGCCTTATCTCGAGATAGTACAGTCCCAACACTTCCTAACGCTCTTCATGCGGAAGTCCCTAACCACCGTTATCTTTCTTGTGGCCCTCCGTTGTACCCCGTCGAGGGCCAACAAATCGCCCCTATTTGTAGGTCTGCAAAACTGGATGCAAAATTCCAAATGGGGTCGCACCAGTGTCGCAAACAACGGAAGAATGACTCGAAATTCAAACTTCAAAAGAAGCTCAAACCTCGAACTAATGGGGCAATTAGGCCCACAAGGATTAATCCCTGATCTTCCAGATTTCGTCGAGTAAATGTATCGTTAGGCCCAACCCAGTCCTATTCAGTCTCTCATGGCCCTTTTAAGAGATTACGTGCAACGTTAGGCCGATTATAGGTCTGTTTCGAGTGTCATGAAGTGTTTCAATGCTTGATCGAATTGAAATGTTTTCATCGTTAAGCCTATCTAGAGTTCCTCGAGCCGTCTCGACGAGTTCTGCGAAGAAAATGCTCCTTGGAAGGGTAGAATACAATGTGTGCACCTTTCTGTTAATTTACGGTTTTCCGAGTAAGATATTTCCACATCCTACCATATTTATCGGCTACTGCTAGCCACCACTTCAATCTCAGCTCATCTAATGAACTTGGCACAAAATAATATCATACAGTAATAACCAGACGATCCAGACACCGATGGTAAGGCCTAAGAAGTCATGAGCATGGCATAACTCCGGCACGATATCCGGCGACCCTGGAGGTTGGGACCATCACGCTAAGCCCAAATTAACAGATTCTAATTTCCTTTTTAAGGCGAAATGGTGCACAACAAAAAGGACTCTTTTCGTCACCTACAAGTTCGTATCTTTCGTTTGGTTTGACTCTTTCCTCCGAAACCTTCCCATGAGAGGCAACCCCTGGGGGGGGGGGCAGAAAAATAAATTAATGAAATTCACTCATCCCAAAAACGAGATACTGTGATCTCCACAACTCCAGGAGCTTCAAATTTGCTGTAACGATTCTGTGTTGAGAAACGAAAAAGGATGCCTAATTTCGTTCCTTTTGATTTTCTCAGAGAAAAATACGATACAATAGAATATTGTCGCCTGAAGGGGTTGAAAAAGGGTAATAGGCGTTACCAAAGCTCACTCATCTTCCATTTCAGCAATTAATTTCCGGCCTAAATTAATTGGGCCTTTTCCGGCCCAATGACTCCATATGGCATCACGAACTTTGTCGCCTTTCCCTGAATGTTCTACCTAAATATTTTTAATAGGAGTCATGAAGTTCTATTCTGTTAGGAGTTCTCTTTAACCTTTTCAAGCATTGAGTCCACTGTAGTGGACGCGACGTTAGCAACATATGGGCTCAGAGGTGGCTTCATTTTTATTACTCTAGAGCATGGTTTCAACTTCAGTGCACAGATGTCCATTGGATGCTACTGATATTTAATACCTGTTGTGGGAAATAGCTGATGAAAAGAATATGTGACGCGTTACTCCCACCATAGCGCGCATGGAAGGAAAAGACTGGCAGTTCAGGAAAAAAATTTAATAACAATTGTTTGTGTGATTTGAAGGCAGTAATGAATTATTTTCCATTAGGAAATGTTAAATGTAATGGTGAATATATTAACGTCCACTCCAGTGGACACCATGCATTTGTAACTGCTAAGGTTCTATGATATGAAATTTCCCTGCCCTATCTATTCGTTACTTAGGAAAGCAATTGAAGCTCTTGACGATTTTCGTCACAACTCTGAATAGGGAGAGAGTTGACATCTTCATCTAAGAATGGTGACCTCAGAATCAGATCAGAGTGATGTCGACTCACGCTATGAAATTTTGGGTTTGGACGATGGCCATGTTCGTTAACAAAAATAGGTACGAGGGTTGGATTTTTAATAATGGCAACAGTGTATACATTTGAAAACAGGACTTTATTGCACCAATTTATCATCTACATGCCTTCAATATACTCGCCCCCTAACTCAATGACTCGCTGCCATACTTGTGGAAGTCGTTGAATGCCATCAGCGGAATGATTATTGTTGATGTCTGCAATCACTCGCCCTATCGCTCGCAAGATTTCATCAATGTTGCGATAACGGTTTCCACGCAATGCTTCCTTCAGCTTTGCAAGCAAATCAAAGTCACAAGGACTCATGTCGGGTGAATAGGGAGGGTGTTCTAATGTCTCCCACCCCCAGCGACGCAATAAATCCTTGACAGGAGCTGCAACACGACAATTTGCATTGTCGTGCAAAATGATTGGCTTATCGATAAAAAATTGAGGACGTTTGCGTATCACTGCTGGTCCCAGATGGTGTTGCAAGTAATGGGCATAGTACTGAGCATTTACTGTTGTACCCTGAGGTACGGCATGACACAGTATCACACCTTCCCAATCATACGCCACAATCAACATGACCTTAATGTTGCTAGGCTCTTGTCGAAGCTTTTTGGGACGTGGCGATGAAGAATGCCGCCACTCAGAAGACTGACGCTTCAGTTCCGGTTCGTAAGAACGACCCCAAGTTTCGTCCAACGCAATGATGCGATGTGTGAATGCTTCACGTTCTTGGTCATATCGCTCCAAATGCATGCGTGCAACTTCAAAGCGATGCCACTTCTGAACCTCTGTGAGATGATGGGGAACCCAACGTGCGACAACTTTACGCATGTGCAGATGCTCCTTCAAAATTGTTGATACGGTTTTATGGGCAATACCAACTTCGCATGCAAGCTCTCGAAGGGTCCACCGTCTATCCACGTGCAAAAGAGAAGCAACAAGATCCACTTTGTCCTGCTCATGTTCTTGGTCATATCGCTCCAAATGCATGCGTGCAACTTGAAAGCGATGCCACTTCTGAACCTCTGTGAGATGATGGGGAACCCAACGTGCGACAACTTTACGCATGTGCAGATGCTCCTTCAAAATCGTTGATACGGTTTTATGGGCAATACCAACTTCGCATGCAAGCTCTCGAAGGGTCCACCGTCCATCCACGTGCAAAAGAGAAGCAACAAGATCCAGTTTGTCCTGCTCAACGCATGGGCGTCCCGAGCGTGGGTTATCCGACACATTCTCGCGGCCTCTTCTCAAAGCATTCGCCCATTTAGCAACTGTGCGATATGGCAACGCGCCCTCTCCACATGCCTCACGAAGTCCCTGCCAGCACTCTCTAGCATTACGTACTCGAGCGACTTCAATTTTTATCCATGATCGCTGCTCCTGCTTGTTGAACATTGCTTAGAGCGGTATCACGACGAACTGTTTCAAAACTTACTACTTCTCAGTCGACTGACTCTCTTGATACAGACCAAACTTGATGCAAACAACCGTCACCTGTCCCTGTCTCACACAAACTGCAGTTTCATCTCTGAGCGTTGTTCATACAGTGTTTCCACTATTAAAAATCCAACCCTCGTATTCTTTGTAATTTTATTTTCATTTTTCGTTTTGTGGGCTTCTTTGAGACAATGGTTCACATTGAAATAAAATTTTCGTTGCAAAGCCATTTGATACACAATGTTTTTTCGTTTTCCCATTAGGGGCAAAGACATACAGATTCGTTCCAGTTCCAACTCTTGAACACGCTGCATACAGTTGGCTATGAGAAAACCAACGAGTCTCTAGATTAATATCTGCAACCTTAAGCGACTGCCCCTGAGCTTCATTGATAGACATCGCGAAGGCAAGACGCACTGGAAACTGCAGTCGCTTGAATTCGAAGGGCATGTCAGTAGGAATGACAGGTATTCGCGGTATGAATACATCCCCACCCTTTGCGCAGCCTGTCAACACTGTAGCTTCAATGACGTGAGGCATCAGACTTTTTACACATGATCTTAAGCCATTGCACAGTCTTGGTGCATCCAGGTTCCTCAGGACCATGATGGGAGAACCAATTTTTAGCCCCAAGTTATGTGGCGGCATCCCAGGAGGCTCGAGAGAGAGGTAAGAAACTCAGTGGGATACTGAACCGCCTCGTTAACATCCACAACTGTGTCGACTGACTTGTAGGATCTACTGTTGTTGTAGGACTGCTGTTGTTGAATCTGTAAGTTGATGGCATCCACACTGTTATTTTTAGGAGCAAGAATGGCACGTTCACTAAGCCATTTGTGATCTTTGAAATGGTGACGGATGTTTGGGAACACAATGGTTTTCAGTACTTCATTTGACTCTACTACATTGCAAAAGCTGTTCGAAATGCTGATGAGTCTACTGGTTGGGTCAACTGGCACTTTTCCATCGCTAACATTGAGCAGTTGTTGAGCAAAGTGGCCAACAGACGCATCACCCTGCAAGTGAACTCGCATGTTGGTCGTAAGTCCCAGTTTGCGCACATGTCTCCAGAGATATAAGGCTTTCAAGCAAGCATTAAGTTCATCGGCCATTGTTCCATTTGTAATGACGGGCAGCGTTTGACAAAAATCACCTGCCAATATTACAAAAAACCCACCCATGAGTGTCTGGTTGCCCCTTGGGTATGGAAGGGTTCGATCGAGTGCCACCAATGCGTCTTTGTGGGACATTGTGCACTCGTCCCACACAATGGCCTCGCACTCTTTCAGAACCTGGGCATGTCCTGTTCCTTTGCTCATGTTGCAAAGAGGACTTTCAGAATGTGCAAGGTTAAGAGGCAGTTTCAGGGTTGAGTGAGCAATACGACCACCGAATTGCAATTTTTGATTGTAGTCGGATTTTGGTTAAAAGGAAGTCGATGACAAACGTATTTCCCGTTCCACCTGGTGCATCAAGGAATAATATTCCTCCGGTTTTCCAATTCACCAGGTCCAAGATAGCATTGTAGACAGCTCTCTGATCTGCGACCACTCCACCACAAGTCGCTATGTTTCCGCCAGCCACAGAAAACGAATGGAGAAAAGGCCCTCTGATGGCGTATTCGCCTGCACCAAAAAAAGAAACTTGATTTCGGACCGAGCTGCCGGCCAAATCAGCGTGTCATATCGATCCAATAGAGTTTATCCGCATCCCGTGCCTAGCTCAAAATCATCCCTTTCGTCCAATGCCTGTTTGTGTTCGAAATTCCAACTACGTGCCTCACTCTACAAGGCGGGTACGACTGAGAATTTGCATACATTCTGTTGAGGGTTCCCCGATGACGTGAGGCATCCCCTGTTATTCATCCTACTTGTGACACTTTGAAATTCCAACGTTATCCCTTTAATAATTTATTTTGTCTCATTGCTAATTACAAATTAGACCTGAGTTTTCGATATCTGTTGAAACGTTGTCACCAGCGACGTGGATCCAGCTGGACGCGGGTGAGGTCTAGTATTATTTACACTTCATCAGTGTAAATCATCACTTCATATTTACACTTCATCAGATCGACTTCGGCATCAGGAGATTTCTAAATGTGCCCATCCACTTACGGTCAATTCCCATTCACTTCGAAGGACTCCACAGGAAGTGCTAGGTAACAGTTTATTACCCCTGGAAACGTAATGCTCTCAAAATGGTCTGCAATATCAAAAGGTAAGGGTGAGATCATGAGAAGGCAGCTAATATGATGCAATGGTCTATCTTATCTAAGTACAGCACATATGGAACATTTTGACAGGTCACAATCACTCGAAAATAAAGATACGAGAGTAACACCAGATATGCTCAGTCCTGCATGACGATGTGGCGAGATTTTCCTTTTTGCTCTTATTTACTTCTCCGTGACATTGTCAACATGGATCGTGATCAGTTCTTCGAGGGGTCGGATCATCCAAGTCTTTCCACTCGTGGCCCAATGAGGATCCGATGAAGGAGAAGGGCTCATCCATTCTGCTCATCCATTAGGCACAAATAGACCTTTTTCCAGGTCTCACAGCATCCATCCATTAAAAGTGTCCACTACGCACAAAGTATGAACCACAATCAGAAATGATCTTATATCCCTAGTTCTATTACTCTGATTCCATTCCTTTCCCTCAAGAGCTACAGCATCATGCAGCGACTGACCAAGGGCATCAGGAGGATTGCCAAGGCAAGTTTTTTTCAATCGATGGTTCGATTTCTATATTTACTAGTCGTGTACTTTTCCATTCATTCCTACATGTACAATACTTTTTGTCTTGTTCGTAATACTTTACGCATTTTTTTATATTATTCTGGAGCAGAATTATTTGCATATATACAGAGTGCGCACAAAGTCCGTATACCCCTATATATACGTATCACAAAAGGTGGAACGTACCTCTTAGGAATGCAAAACATCCGTATGTGTTCCTACGCCACGCATTGCGATTGTTGGTAAGTACGAAAGCAGACCTTGTGACAGCGGGAGAACACGTGCCAAGGTCGTGCGAAGGTCACAAGCACGAACGTGGCATGATTGCTCGCGTCAGCTTGACGTACATATAGGGGGTTATTCGGACTTTGTGCGCACCCTGTAGATTCCAGCGGGAATAACATTTTTCCAATGCCATCTTGTGGGAATCCCTCATCTGCAGTACTAGCATCATGAGAGTAACAAAATTGTATTTTCAGGAAAGTGTAGCATTTCGTGAGCAAATGAGATCTGTCTTAACTCGTACCGATAGGGTTACATTTATCCGTTTAGAGCTGTCTTAATCTGCAAATGCACAGTCGTGCAATCGTTCTCCAGTGGAAGAGAAATGTTTTCTGTTTGATATAGTAGTTATTTCCATTCTGGATGGTCAGAATAGGGATAACCCGAATTAGCGAAACCCATTCACAAACTTGATGAAGTCCTGAGATCTAATACATTGAGACGTGTAAAGAGTTCGTCTACAGGAGGATTAACAAAACTAAGGGAACGAGGTTCTTCGCATCGGTTCTTTATTTCTGAATCAAATCCATTACCGTTCTATATCGAAAGAAGTTTCTCGGAATTCTCCGATAGCATCTCGTACATCAGTGGCTTTCAAATGGGAAAAATGGCATATGCACTCCGACACATTCAGCGAAGACACATTCAGGTGGTCACATTCAGCCTTCTTCCTTCCTAACTCTTCCTTCCAAACTCGTGCTCTGCTCTTTGTGGAAGAGTAGAATTAAATCGAAGCACTCTCATCGTTCAGGCACCCGAGACGACATGCAAGATCTGCGAGGAGTTTTCACACTTTGGGCACCTCCAAAGCTACAAAAGGAGAGGAAAGTTGGATATTCGGGATCACCTCAAAATATATATGGGAGCGGGTGATGAAAGACCATTTAAAGACGCCGCATGTGAGTACGTGGAGATGCACTGCCCCGAAGCCTGCACTAGAGCATATTCCTTGCCTGAAGGGTACATCTTGAGTAAAAATAAAATAAATATCCTGACCGGAAAAGCCCGAAGTGATGAAGAAGTGGATATTCCCCCGGAGGATCTAGCAGTTGCAGAAGTGTTCGACAAACTCAAAGATGCATTGAAAGATGTGCCATCCCTCACGGTCGCTAATTACGCCTTCACAGACACCTTACTCAAGGGCATCAATCAACAAAAGAAAGAGAAGTTCATGAAGCGATTTGGAGTTACCAAGGAGGATTTGGCATCTGGTGACCACGATGTATTTGGCGTTGGTATATCTGGCGAGAACATCTTGGGACTTTTCTTTCAAATCAAGGCAACGGCGGGGATAAATCCGAATAGTATTATCGATATGCACATAAAAGCGACAAATCAACTCCAGAAAGACTTCAACATTTTCCAGACGACGTGTGGGACGTTTCTGAATTCCAGTGTGAAGTTAGCCGGCTTCACGGCTTTTCCTATGCTTTCGAGGCTTCATTTGGAGAAAGTGATCCAGTGCCAAGATTGTAGGCAACGAATTCTCACCTCAGAAGATCTGAAAAGCCCAGAAAGTTTCCGGCAGTTTTTGAATGGACAGGGAATCGTGGTAGAGAAGTTTTTGGATGGGAATCATGAGTCTGAAGTTACGGATACCTTCCAGGAAATTTTTACCTTATACATTTGTGCTGCATCGGCTGTGGATCTGCCGCGTAACGTTACCGAGTTAATTGACAAAAGTGAGAAACAAATGAAGCCCATGCTGGTGATCCTCACTCCTCAGCAGAAGGAACTAGTGCAGAGGGAATCAAAGGTCACCTTCATATGCGGTGGGAGTGGGACTGGAAAAACATTTGTTCTCAAGAAAAAAGCGTTGATGTTGGCGAAGAAGGGCGAAGTCTTACTGATCAATGTCGCCGGGGGACTTCTCACTGAAGAATTCCATGTCAACTTCGAGGGTGAGACATATTTAGTAATGATTAAAGTCATACTTATTTTCTACTATGAGCAAAACAATTCACTAACAAGAACGTCTGAAAGTACATCATGATCTTAGACCTAAGAACGCATCATTCATGCAAAAAGCTTCCATTTGCTTCTTTTGGCGTGCAATACCTTCACGTGTCTTTGCTGCAATAAATGTTTGCTATGTAGAATGTGAAACTAGAGTGGTGATTTTTCATTTGGGATGTTCATGTAGCATTGATGAAAGCGAAAGCATGCCTCTTCCAACAGGAAACAGGAGAATCCAAGTAATTGATGGGAGGGAGAAGGGGTTCGAGGATGACTTGGAAAAGTTCAAGAGATTCCTGGAGGAGATGGGGAAGGAAAAACATCTCCTCATCGACGAAGTCCCCCTCACACTCGGATTCAAAAGCATCATCAGCGCGGAAAATCTCTCCGATCACTGGAAGTGGGTCCCAGAGTCCTTGAGGAACCTTGTCCTGTCTGTCGCTATCTCATTCAGACCCAATGATCAGTCCTACACAAGATTCATCCGCCTCCAGGATGTCAAACCGGGAGGTTGCCAGATACATATACTGGACAAAGTGAAGAGGAATGGGAGGAGAATATCTGAGCTGTTTTTAGCGATTGGGGGTTACTCCCGCCCTACCTTCGTATCGCGAGAGAGGACCCTTCGAATCAATACGGGAATGTCGGGGAGAGGATTTCTCCCTAACCTTTTTCCACTTCCATCGTGCTTATCACTTCATCCTGGAAAATGCAAGGACGAAATGGTTTGCTGCGCCGTCAGGGTCTCTTATGCCCTTCGCTCAATGCATGAAGAATGCTTCATGTCATCGAAGGCGATGCCTCTCTTTGTCGTAGTTGATGATGAGATGAAGAAAGTAGCGCTTGTGAACATCCTCACCTTATTCCATCAATCTCTTCCTGTCCTTTTCCTTGATAACAATGGAGACTTGCGAGGCAGGCCCGTCACTGACACCTCGACCCCCCTCTTCATCGTGACCGAAGATGAAATGATGGGATGCCATCTGATGAACGTCATAATAGTCGTGGATGTTTTCTCTTCGCGATGGAAGAACTACAATCGAGTGGTAGCAACTTCTGGTGATAACAAGATCCTCATGATCGATGAAGAAGATTTAACAACAGGAAAATTCTCTCATCTTTTAAACGAAATCAGCGGATTTAACATCATGGGGTTTGACATGATTGAAACAGACAGTCGAAAAAAGTTGAAAATTTTATCACGAATGGCGTGGGAAGTGTTTGAGGAAAAGGGGAAAATTAACCATCTGGATAAGTCAGCATTCCCCACTGCACCTCTACCTGAAATGGATATTGATTGGGATGGGAGGGAAGGAGAAGAGGAGGAAGATGTGGCCAACATGCTTGCCTCCTGCATATGCGGAATATTTGGTAACCCGACATCTGGAAAATCCAGGAGGGTAGCCATGTTGATTGAACGAGTGATGGAACAGGGAGGTGAAGTTATTCTTCTCCACTCTGGTGGCGTTTTGTCTTGGAAACTTTACCGAGAGCGCTGGCAGGATCACGTTAACGTGAATGTTCTTCATTTAGATACTAGTCAAGTCAAATCTCTTCAGGGCATCATCGACCATCCGGAAGTGAAAGAAACTCGAAGGAAGACGGAGGAGAAGGAAGGGATGATTCCTTTGTTTGTTGTCGTAGAAGATTCTCCTTTGTGGCGAGAGACGAATGAAGAAGTCAGGAAAATCTCGGAGAGGTTGCAGGCGTTAAAGATGAAGCTTATTCTCGCATTCAAACCCCATGCAAAGGATACAGACATCTCAGTGGAAAGTATGATGAATGCGATACAGATGAATCGTGACTGCCATGTCATGGTGCTTCGGTCGCAAGCGACCAATATGCACCTCCTTACCCTCATACAAGAAAATGAGTCTCCCACCGTTTTGAACTTGGAAGCGAAGAGTCTATTGACATCTGCGCTTCCCGGAGCACCTGTTCTTGGTCTACCGGTCCAGTACATCTGTTACTGCTGCTCCGGTCGACACCTGGGGTATGCATGCGAGGGAATCAGCTCGTGTGAATTCATAAAGGACACGATCCCTGGACTATCTTTTCTGATCCAATCATCCTTAGGAAAAATAGGAGATAGTAAAACAACACATATCCTCACATCAGATGAAAAGCTAAGAAAGGCTCTGAAGGATTATTGGGATTCAAATAACTATCCCAAATATCTGTCTGAAATACGGATAACGCATTCGGCAGATTTCCGAGGTTGTGAGGCTTCCGTTATCGTCTCCGTTAATGTGAGAGACGAGTGGATCCTTGAAGTGCTGTCCCGTCCCAGAACTCAGCTCATCATCATCGACAACATCGAGGAACATTTGGGACTGTGGACGAAAATGCGAGAAGAAGGTCGCATCCAAGTTAAGAATCACGTTTTTGATGGTGTTGGCATCAGGAAAATTCTACTTCAACTTGATGAAACTGAAGGTTTCCTGAAAGTGAGTCTCGTCTCTTTTCTACCTATCTTATTCCGACGTTTGTTGATGCAGTATGGGTGCATGGAAGATCCGGGTTCCCGCTAAAAATCATATTTAAATTATAAATTCACTATTTAAGTATTCCGTTTGACATCATGCCTCTGAACGTCTTAGAGACGCAATTTCACACTTTTATTATTTTCTTTTACGAATTGATTGTATTGTGGATATCATTACAGGTTGATTTTGATTTTCCTAAGTGGGAACAAGAACAAGTGTGCAATATTAGTTCATTGTCATTGTAAGAGGTTTCAACTACTCCTAGCACCAGCGGTGGTTCGTTGTCAGTAGTAGTTAATTGTCAGTGAAGGTATAGTCTATCCGGCCCTATCTCGCCACACTTTCAATCTCAAATGAGTTTTCAAGTGCTATTCATCTTCTTCCCTGAGGGAAGAGGGCGATTTCCTTTTGACCTCTCCGCCGGACACTGACACGACGCTCCTGGGGGGAGAGGAGATTATCATATAAGAATGGCTTTAGAAATGTTGACAGGATGGCTGACGAGTGCCAGGAACACCTAGATCCGCCATTTATAGCCTCGAGTCCCTTACCAACGTATTGACAAGCCTCGAGTCCCTTACCGAGGTATTGACAGGTTCAAGGTTCAAGGTTGAAGGTAGTTAGTGACATCAAGAGGCGATTTCGCCCATTTCGATATCACGTATCGAGGTCGAGCGTTCCTTAAGTTTAGGGTAGACCTAACCCTCTTAAAGCTAAATATTTTGGTTTTTTTTTTTTACTATTCTAGTTGCTTACTGTCTAGTACCTAACGTCAACATTGCCCCCCACCTTTTGCCTGTCCATGAAAGAATCCAGTTTCTTCTTAAAGATAGTCACAGCGCGGGGCAGCCACTACTTCGTCATCTAACGCGTTCCACGCGTTCACCACTCTGCAAGTAAAAAATTCCTGTCTCGACCTGAGCCGCACCTGCGGTTTGCGCAACTTAAGTCGGTTACCTCTCGTTCTCTTGCTGTCATCAAACTGGAAAAACCTACCACACTCGACATTATCTATTCCTTTAATTATCTTGAAAGCCTGGATGAGATCGCCCCTCCTTAACCTTCGTTCGAGCGAGTACAGTC
>CAJPEV010002373.1:0-18984 GCA_905338385.1 Darwinula stevensoni | reverse complement strand
AAAAAGCGTGCTTCTTCTCCATGAGGATGTCTTTAAGAAAATCCAGGTGGTTCATGAGAACTTCATACAGCAATACTTAAACTGAGGTGGTCTTTGAGAAAGACTGAGTGGTTGGTGGGAACCTCTTTCACATCAAAAATCAGTGTACAGGGTAGTTCGTGTGCACATAAGCCATGTGAGCAGGATATTTCATGTGTACGAAAGCCATAAAGGTTAGACCCGGAGGATCCGGGCTTTGACTAGTTTCTTGTAATGGCTGGTGATTTTCTAGTTTATCTCATGCCATATTAATGTGAGTTTTTACTTAATCCTTGTACGTCCTCTTTTCACTTAACACCCCTTTTCTCAATCCCGTTCTCTTGGAATTTGGGTATTCCTGAGCACTTCTCTACCACTCCACCTCACACTCCGTACACTTAAGACCTAGCCCAGCATCCAGCAAACACTCGGTGCATCGATCCCGATTCTCCCGTCCGGGTGATAATTGCAGTTACTTTAATTCATATTTCGAAGGCTCAACAATCTCTCTCGAATCATATCATCAGACGAAGTAAAAACGCAACTCATTTATTGCGTTCTTTCCGGCTTTTTCATGGCAGAAGATTTAGTTGGTTTCATGAAGGATTTTATTAGCAGCCTTAAAGATGCCATGAAATACTGTAATACTGACTGATGTGGGTAGTGCTTCTGACACGATATGAATTGCCAAAGATTAAGTAATAAATTATCTAAGTGCTGACCAAAAATAAATGTAGGATAGGTCCTATTTTTTTTGTCCATGGGGTATTCTTTTTTATCTTTCCACACTTGAATCTACGTTTCCTTTCTCAATACATTCCCATCGTATAAGCTTTACTTCCATGAGACCAGCATAAACTTAGGCAGATTTTTCCTTCAATATATTTCTTTCTTTCATTGCCAGCATTTAAGCTGTCAAAAAAATGAAGATACATATTGGAGATTATTATTTTTCGTTACTCTATAGGGTAGGCAGTATTCATTCGCTAGGTATCTTGGTAGATAGTGACCAAAAATAAAATTTTAACTAATATGAAATGCGGACTGCCACCCACCCCCTCCACAGTGAGAACACTGTGGAGGCTCAAGTGGTACTAACTGAAATAATTCTATAAAGTAACTGCGGTATTGAATGTTGCTTCGAGATGGATCAAGTCAGATTACTAAATTTAGCTACAAATATCTAGAAAACTCAAACGCTCTGTCAAATTTAATACCAATGATCTTCCTTTCAAAAAGTGAATGGCAATCCGCTCAAGAAAGAACGAAGAACCCCTTACGGAAAAATCCGTTAGGATCCTGAAAGATTTTCGAAACATGAAAATCCTATAGGAATCCTATGAGATTTTCATGTTTCGAAAATCTAATAGGATCCTATAGCATTTTTCCCTAAGGGACTGCTCAAGAAATAAAATGTATACCGTTTGGCGAAGAACATAACAAATTTCACTTTAAGAAATCAGATCAGGAGATTGGATGCGAACAGGCATTAATGTGCTACTTATATCCAGCTGGCACAAGGTAGAGGTAGAGGCACCACTAGTGGCCACAAGGTAGAGAGACCACTTGATCTTACTCATTTCCTATACGAAGAGTAGCTTTCCTTAACCAAAAGAGGTAATGAGGGCAAAATTAAGGAAAGCAAACGCTTCCCTTCTTTCTACAAATGAAATAGCGTCGGCTCTTTCTAAAAGAGAGATGGGGAATTCATCAGATATAATTCAATACCTTACCCTCACGATGATTTCCACCTATGTATTACTTATTTTTGATGAACGACCTTGAATGAGATGAATGTCTTGAGTCTGAGGAAGTTTCCCGAATCCACATTTTACTCACCAAATCAATCATTTGCATCTCCATTGCACACGCTCATATATAATGACTACCTGTATGAATGTAGTTTCGATTGAAAGCAATACTGAAGCATCAAAATAAATATATTACACTAGCGGCCTGTGGCCGCTACGCTGGCCGTGTAATAGTTGGAAATTTAAATCGTCTTTTGTGAGCATAATGTCTCCGTGACAATCCTCTGTTCATCGCATTACCCATTCGGAACTGAACCGCTTCATTGCATTTATACACATATAGCTTACAGTATATAGGGATATTCGGTTCCTAAACACCATCATCAAAATATTAGAGCTGAATTCCACAATCGCCATTGTGAACGCCTCGGTTTAACAGGTTTTCATTAGACTCAAGACGACTTTGCTGATTTCGTCTTTCAAGCACAATCAATACTCTTGCATCACTGATTACTCATGAGCAATTAGCATTAGCGTATGGTACAGACACCGATGATTCTGAAAAAAATACAAACCATTTCCAAGATATGGTTTGACGGCACAGAGGGAAGTTAGTGCATGTGCGGCACAATGATAAAGACTAATTCCTGAAAATTGCCTCGCCGCCACATTAGCATCAGTGAGCAACACTTTCAGAGCCTCAGGGTAAAGTGTGAATTGCAGCAGGAGCATTTTTCCGTTTTGCCAGCAATGTGGAAGAAATGTCCCCTCCCTACATGTTCAGCCTGACAGTGCTCGCTGCGGCAAACGACTGTAGTGATTGAGATGACATGGAGAGGCATAACATCCCGGGTTCCGTTGTGTAATGATAGCACATCTGACCGGCAAGCAGGAGGTCCAAGTTCAATTCCCGGTCGCTCCCCGGCTTTCGACACCTGAGTGCTGCGTTCCTTGCTTCAAGTTGCTCAGCAGGCTGCATGGCTCTCATATTCCGGAGCTCAGCATTCGCTGCCTCTTGATGTTCAGCGGTCTGATCGTCCCAACGTACATCTGCTTGCTGATCATCACTGATTCTAGCCATTACGGGTAGCACCGATTTAGGCACTTCGCACCGCAACTGCAGTGGCAAACGTTGTTTCCACGCCTGTACCAACCGTTTTTTACCAGTAACAACTGCCTCATCGCCGTCCTGTGGGACCTCGTTCAACGTTTCTTCTTCGCGTTCAACCTCACCTCGCAAAATCGCCACCATTTCGATGGGAGGTGCACCTCGTTTGCGCGACGTATGAAACAAAGAACTTACGTTATTATTTTGGCTTCATCAATCATGAGAACTCAAATAAATCGACCATGACATGAAACGCGAACAGAAAACTATTGTATGGAAGAGATGATGCAAACTGCCACGCCTAACCTAACGAAAAAAAAATACATCAACAAAAATGTATTCAAATGGAGACCTTGCAGTCAATCAGTGAAAACGTGACACGCATTCAGTTCTTACCACCCTTTGCTTGACACAGCTAGGTAAGCCTATGGAAATAATAGGATAAGCCACAGCCTATGGCTCAGACTGCTATAGCCCAATGGACTTGACGCTACGTGTGTTGAATGGCCAAGCCTTTGGCCTAGAATAGCATAGCCCCATGGACCTTGTGCTTTTAGCGGTGGATGGCCTAGCCTGACCTATGACTCAGAACGGCAGAGCATCGTAGGCCCTCGCGTTGGGGTGATAGCCACGATCACCACCGCCACAACTTTTGACCTCTTCGAATTAAAGTATTAGATTATTTCCTTTCATGAAGACAATATCTTTCGGAAGTTCAGCTTATCGTAAGTCAAATAGCTGGTTCAAAACATGATTTACTTCGTGACAATGAATGAATGAAACTGTTGTTTTTCAGAAACTTTTCTACCTCACGGAAGTGGATCAGGAGGGGAAGCGGAAGATGTCTGGCGGGGGATCCTGCTGTTTGCCCAGGATCACTCTCAGTTCACAACCATCTCGCCAGTTGTGCCTAAATTAGGTGAGTCATCATTACTACGCGAGTTATATTTCGTCTTCATCGTCTTTCTTCAGGATCATTATGTGTCGAGCTATTTACACATGAAAATCTCTGTTGCGGAAGCAATTCTTGAATGCAATATTTGGACTTAGTTCAATAAGGCTGCATGCATAGAATTTGGAAAACAATAGCGGCCCTCAAATAAATATTGGTAATGTAAACTTGCAAATGTGTTTTTTCCGGTACAGTAATGAGCTATGGGGTATGCAATAAAAGTCTCTCTAAATCCTAACAGCCTGGCTTAAGGAACTGTTCAAGTAATTTGAAGGTCATTATTATTGACATCATCATAAAGGAAGAAAATGAAAGGAAATAATTTCATTCTATTAATTTCCATATAGAAAAAAAAACTAGTCCTGAAATGTATGAATTCAAAGTATATTATGCTAAATCAAAGTACATTTTTCATGTTTTATGGGTGCTTTTGGTAAAATATTAAAAGAAAAAGTACCCACTAAGAAAGAAGCCATTCCTGGCTGTATTCCTGGACCTGAATTGAAAGAAATTCGTTAAAATCCGACTTAACATTTTTCAATTGCTTGCTTCTGCGATGTGATTTTTTGATACTATGAGGAGACTGTGTGTGTGTGTGTGTGGTCAGGTCGCTAACGATGTCTCGCCGCTTTTCCTGTGGTTTGGGACAGGCGGTGGAGTTCGCCCTGTGATCGCCCATTTGTATTATGGAAGAGCCCGAGTGAATGCATGTGCCGTGTGTGTGTGTGTGTGTGTGAGTCTGTGTGTGGGCTTGCGTGCGCGCGTGCCTATGATTGATATACTTTTTATTTCTATTATCACTCACTTCTCTCCCGCTTCTTTCCCATATTGCTAGGTTGGACGGTATGGATGGAGGTAAGTAAATTGCCCCAAGTTTACGGGGAGGGGCGCGTCCCTTCCTCAAAGACGAAAATCGCATTCCAAGGGCGAGTGGACGTATGGTGGGATGATCACACAGTGCCTCTACTGCGGGCAGTAGATAGGGCTCTGGCAGGATTGCCGCCCATTGGTGGAGGTAAGGAAGGACGTCCGTACTCTCCCATTCCCCCATTATCTTATAATGCAAATGTGCTCTACCTTATTTGGGAATCCGTGTAGTATGACGTATGCATGCCAAATTTAAAATTTGCTACTGAAATGTACATAGTAATAACATTTGTATAGAAATAGCTGCAAAAGCGAACTCTCTATTGAATATTAAACACATTGGAGGACTCATTGTTTAACTGGAAACGTGGTGAAAACATGGAAGAAATGCATTCTACAAATGAAGTGATTCCTTGATTCTCTTAAGCATACCGCCATTCGAGGACTTCAAATACGTAAGGATTTCTTGGCGACATCATTGAAACTCATTAATAATGTCTCTTGAAAATTTAATCTACGGTACATCTTTTAGCTTGGACATCTTAAAAAAAAACTTCATGGATATATAAGGATCTTCGATACGATGCGTGAAGAGGATTTTGATCTAGCGTGGTCATAGTTATCTTGCAGAAATTTTCAGCTTTCGTAATGTGCGAAACCTTTCGTAATGCATGTTCAGAATGTAGGTGCTCCTAGTTACTGTATAAGAAAGTTTCATTTGATGTCGTGTGAGCTCCGTACCTGAAGAACATTCAGGAAGACCCGCAACCTAATCTAATTGCCCGTGTTATTCATTTAACTGCAGCATAAATTGGAGTTCCTTAAATCCTGTAAGTCGCGAACCTTGCTTCCGCAAACCTGAAGGATATTGATTAATCCCCACAAAAAGTCAAAATAGGTGTCAGTTTCAGCGACGTGGCACTCACCACCTTTCCCCACCTCAGTCTATCCACCGCTTAGGACACATATATCTATCATAACTGGGACTCTCAGTATGTGTTTGTTAGTCAGTTAACTGTCCACCTTCCCAATATTGCGGAACTACTCTGTCGAGTAAACCTGAAATTTCTAGAAAATGTATAGTTTTCCATTAATGTATAGTTTTTCATTAGATCGGGGCATTTGGACAGCCTGTATATAATGGGGGTGCCGTTCCATAAAAAAAAAGTGTACCTACTGTCAGAAGGACCCTCTTATGTCTCATGTAGGGGACTCCCAATCATTTCTGACTAATTATGCATAAAGTTGCTCTTTTCCTTTCAGATGAAAAGAAGCAACGAATATTGCGACCGTGAGAGGCAGGAAATGACTCCTTCAAGGTACGTAAGCTACTTCTATACTATTATTAGTAACTGCCGCTATACCCTGCCCTCTAGCCCAATGAAAATCACTAGACTTTATGGCATATGTAGTTCTTTGGTTATGTTGTCCTAATCTGAAGATGACATCTTCCTATGGAGCAGTAACGCTAATCGCTTCAAATCCAAGCCTATCTCCAATACGTTAAACCAGTAATAAGTACATGGAATCTCAGAACATTTGGAAACACTCAGAGCATGTGTCTCCAAGTTAGAATAGCGGAAATTTAACGGGTCAATCGCATCTCCTTTTTATCAAGTTAGTCCATACTGAGCAGGTGATACTCCTGAATTCAGTACAACCAAAACCATGAAACCATTTAAGGAACCGCAGAGTTTTATTTCCTTTACTGTATCAGAATTTGAATTGAGTACTTACATGACTCAACTAATCTCTGTTCAATAGAGGGAAACAACCCCGCCGTCATATTTCCATTCTCTATCCATTATGGAAGAGCCCGAGTGAATGCATGTGCCGTGTGGAGATTTAGGAAAATAGAGCATGTCTCCTCGGACCCATTGGCCAGAAGTACTTTATGACTCCTTCTACCGAGTTACCTCCTTTAACAGGTCTATCTAGAAATTCCTAAGCCGTCCTTTATTTTGTACATGGGAAGAGATCGGATTCTGTATGAAAAATGCTAGGTACTGTTTATTTCAGGGCATCAGGGAATGAATCGCTGAATCGGCGGTTAGGCGCCATCTCGTGTCGATTCGTAGAACATATTTTCTGTTGATATGATGTGGATAACTCCACGTAGAAACAACGGTGAGGCTATGATGGAAAACTAATTTGCGCTTAATATCCTCTGAACGCCTTCGCTAATTCACGAGTAGTCGCCAAATGCTGAAAATCGTATACTTTCATTCAAAGATCCCGAAAGATGTGGTACAGATAGTTGTGGAAAGTTGTGATAAAGTGGCTGTTACCATAACGCGCGAGGCCTACGAGACTATGTCCTTTTAGGCCTTAGGTTTGGCCAGGGGTGCTGAAATTACGGCCCGCGGGTCAGATCCGGCCCGCCGAAGGATTCCAACCGGCCCGCGTTAAGATGCGGCCGGCGTGATACTTTTGGCCCCCAATTCACCTGTTTTTTTATTTAAATATTTTAAGTCTTCTTCAATCTCATCCGCATTTCGTCCACTGTTAAGAGCCAGGGAAGAAGGAAATTAAAGTCCCTCTTCCCTTGCACTAGGGAATATTATGAGTGAGATGTCGTCAGTGAACCACTCGCGTCTCACCGAGTCCGCTCTTTCATTCTTTTAATTTAGGCGTTTTACGATCCCTAGTGATGGACCTCAAGCGTCCACACATTTAATAGGACATGTAGCAGATGTTTTTGGGAGTTTGCCAGACATGTAGCGCGTCTCTTCGGGGATCCCAAGTCATTACTCATGTTTACCAAAACCTGTGGAGTATTTCTTAGTGCAGCAAGTGCACCATTCTGAATTCAGTGTCATTCCGTTAATTGTTCTCCAGCAGAACGGATTTCAATCGTTTTAGGTGCGGAATACTTATTTCTCTCTTTTTTTCGAGAGCACGTTTATGCATAATCTTTTTTTCTTACTAAGTACTAACCCTTGAATCGTGCCAAGCTTCAAAAAAAGGTTGATTGTGAGTGCCGAAAACTTCGAAGTCGCCGGGAAGATATTTCATTTTAAAGACTCGAACGGCGAGGCTGTGTTCCATTTGTCATGAGACAAATTGCCGTCCTTAGGGGGCATGCTCATAAAAGACAATACCAATAAGGCATGCATAGTAAAGATTTTGAGAGGTACTGTGCCACGAAATAAGTCAGCAATTTCAAATTGAGAGCGTCCAACGATCACGAGACGGATCGAAAGACTTGTCCTGTCATCACGAGGGAATGCGCTCAAGAGTTCAAAACCTAACGTGCTATTTCGAAAAGAAAGGAAAATGTTCTCTGAGGAATACGGAAATCCTCTTATTGATTGTCCAAACCTAATATGTGTATTGGTATTGGTATTTCTAGCAGACGTGATAGTTCATATGAATGACAATTTTCCTCAAGGTCAGGGTCAAGGGTGCGATAGCTTTACCTCGGATTTTCGTTCAGCCGTGAGTGCTTTCAAAATGAAAATATTGCTTTGAGAATATCATCCGCCCAAATTCAAGGAACGATTTCGGGATTTCTCCGGGCTCGAGGAAGAAACTCGGCTATTCCGTTTTTCATTCAACGCGAAAGTTGGGAAAGTACCTGAAGAAATGCAAATAGAAGTCGTCGAACTGAAATCTTGACAAACGAACTGAAAAATGTATTCATGGCCCTGTCTCTGCTCTAGTTCCGTATATGCATGGATGGGAGTCGTTTCCAGAATTTCTTCACCTCGCCCAAATGATGACTACCTTAATTGCATCAGAATATATCTATGAACAGACTTTCTCCATCGTGTCTTAATTATATTTCCATCATGTCTCCGATAAACAAGGTCTGTTTTAAGAAAATTGTGAGGGATTTCCGCCCTCTTTATTAATTTAAACAGATAGATTATCTTTTCCTAATCGAGCGGCCCTCGAGAAAGAAGTTACTGTCCATGCGACCCGCAAGCTCAAAAATTTTGAGCACCCCTGGGCTATGCCATCCAACGCTCTTAGCACCAGATCCGTAGGGTTATGCCAGTCTGAGCCATAGGCTGTGGCTCATTCCATAAGCTTCATATTCAGCTCTTTGTTCTTTGTTTCATATGTGGCGCAAACGGGCCTCTCCTCCCATCAGAATGTTGGCTTTTCTTTCGATTTAAAGTTGAGCGTGAAGAAAAAATGTGGAAGGAGGTCCCACAGGACAGCGATGAGGCAGTCGCTGCTGACAAAAAAAAGACTGGTACTGGCGCGGAAACAACGTTTGCCACTGCAGTTGCGGTGCGAAGTACCTAAATCGGTGCTTTAGGAGGTGCTAGCCGTAATGGCTAGAATGAGTGATGAACAGCACGCAGCTGTACGTAGGGAGCTTAGGGCCGCTCAGACCGCTGAGCAGCAAAAGGCACCGAATGCTGAGCTCAGGAATAGGAGAGCCGTGCAGCCTGCTGAGCAACTTGAAGCAAGGAACGCAGCACTCAGGTGTCGAAAGCCGGGTGGCCAGAATTAAACCCGGACCTCCTGCTTGCCGGTCAGGTGTGCTATCATTAAACAACGGAACTCGGAACATTTTGTCATGCCTCTCCATGTCATATCAATAATTCCAGTCGTTTGCCGCAGCGAGCACGTCAGACTGTACATTTTGTTATATGGGGGCATTTGTTTCACATTGTTGCCACAACGGAAAAGTGCTCCTGCTGCAAATCACACTTGATCCTGAGGCTCTAAAAGAGTTGCTCACTTGGTGCTAATGTGGCGGTGAGACATTTTCGTTAGTATTGTGCACATGCGCTAACTTCCTTCTGTGCTAAAGTCGAACAAGTTCTTGGAAATGGCCCGTACTGTTTCAGAATCAATGATATCTGTATCATAAGCTAATGCTAATATCCATTAGCATTAGCTAATGCTAATGATAATAGTGTTTAGAAACAAAATCTCATTGTGTACTGGAAGCTGTATGTGTATAAATCTAATGAAACGGTTCAGTCGCGAATGGGTAATGCGATGAACAGAGGATGTCAAGGAGATGTTATGCTCACAAGAGAGGATTCAAATTTCCACCTATTAGACGACCAACGTAGCGGCCGCAGGCCGCTAGTACGGTTTAATTAGGAATAGCTCCTATGCTATTTCACCTATGCTGATTTTTCGTCGAATTCTCAACTTTTAGTCTCAACGTTTCAACCTTTTCTCAATGTTGACGCAACATTGTTGTGCCGAATGAGTCGTGTGTTGAATATCATATGTAAAAGAAATAGGTCTCTTTATGCATACCGTTTTTTCTCATTTTTAAAAAGTCGCTCACTAAAATTATTCTTTTCTTCAGTGTGAAGCTTGCGAAACTTTATTTTCCGAATAACCACTTATTCTTTCACCTCTTCAATTTAATGATGAACTAAACTAAAAATTTCCTGATTTTAATTTCCGTAGGCCATAACATGACTTATTTGCATTAGCTGATCATTATTTGCTTTTGGAAATTCATGGAATGATGCATATGAAATTTGGAAAACCATTTCTTTAATATTTTAGAAACAAGCTTCTCTCTCTTTCGCGATCCCAATGGGAAATTGCTGCTAAAGACAGATGAGTTTGACAAATAAATAGAAGACACTATTCTATGCATTCGGAAAAGGGTTACCAAGTTTCATAACATGAACGCATACATATCATTCAATCTTTCTTGGAATAATTCATACAGATCAGCTTTTTTCGGGTTCATGTGGAATGCGTAGTAAGTGTGCTTATTCATTCTTTTTTTTTCTCCCACAGGGCTTTCTTGGCTTGAGGATCTGGCATGCACTGCTTCGAATATTTCCCCTCGATGATTCCATATCTTTGCTTAATCCTTTTACATATAATTATTTATTCCCCGCGTATATTTTTTATACTATCTATTTTCAAAAGCTGTCATGCTTTTGTCACGATGAAAATACAACTTTTTGAGATGTTTTACTTCCATCTTGCCCCATAGATTGAGTCCACTGCCAATATTTCTTTTACAATTATTCTATTAAGCGACACCAATTTTTAAATTGCAAATTTTCTTTTAAGATTAGTATTTACAACTTATTATCATGTTACACATTCCTTTCCATCTTTCCGCGGGATAAACTGAGATAGATTTGTATTCTTTGAGAATGTACTTTAGTCTCAACGTCGAAACCGCCAAATAACCTGTAATGATGCACATCGTCGCTTTGAAATCGATGTTAAACCTCTTACTTGCACGAGAAATAATTGTGTATCACTGCCAGGAAGCACATATTGGGAATGAGAGAAATGAAAACTTTGCCTCTGTCACCGAGCAGGAATACATCCCTGAGATTTCCATTCTGAATTCGTTTTGGTAACATTTTGAACATCCTCGAGAGCGTTTATCTACTAGTTGGGCAATGTCATATATATAACTGCATTTACAGGTATGTCTGCAGGTCTCATTTGATTCGTGATTATCCTTAGCACCTGATTATGTGAATGGAGTACGGTATTAAAAAGTTCGAAGAAAAAGAAGTTAGTAAAATCCCAGAACCGAAACTGCAATGCAACACCGAGCGCGCCGATGTCATTTATCAAGCTCATTTCACCTATCATTCCACGTGGCACCTCAGCACGTCAACGGAGCATGGTACACATATAGCAACAGTTCTTTTCCTATTTTCATATTCTTCACGGGGTTGCAGTTTGAAAGGGTCATAACACGAGGAGCCACTTTCCACCCCAATCGAGAGTGTATCCCACTGCATTCCACAACATACCTTTTCAGTATCGGCACACAGACGCGAGACCGCGACCACGGAAAAGAACCACACAAATGTGTTCCAGTCTCAGAAACATCAACGGCTAGCATTGTACATCAGCACATACGAATTGAGGAAAACAGGGAAGACGCAGCAAACACCACAGTCACGATTCCCAAATCACTTTTTTTAATACTTCAAATCACGTTTCACATAGATTATAATTTAAATTGTTTGCCATCTATAAATTTCACTGCGATACGGAAAACAATACAACCTTTAGAGAACTCTCGCGCTCTTCGACTTCCTTGCGTCGTTCATGAGCGCTTTCAAAGGACTGAAGATGATGTCTTCCCCCGAGGGGAGTAAGAATATTGTATTGCAACTGGAATTGTTCGGGGCAGAAACTTTTTAAACGTCCCTCGTACACCTTTCTAATTTAGCATGCGAAAAGGTTACTTACACTTTCGGACCTGTCCCAAAGCGTTCTTGTCTTTTTTGCAGCATTATGCTGGTACGAAGAATGGTTTTGGCTGAAGTGAAGGACACGGAGGTGGTTACAGCAATCGTTACTCGAGAAAAGTCGAAAAATGTTATTCTCCAATACTCATTGATAGAAAAGCACGAAAAGGGGGAGCTTACGACGGCTGAGAATCGATTCTCATTCGAAGCATTTTTAAGGAAATAGAGGATTAGCAAGGCCGAGGTTTGTCATGGTCCGAAAAGAAAGGGATTGTATTTCTCGGACTGCATCTTCCATGCAGATGCGTGAAACTTTCCATGGAAGGAGTGCTGAGTGGTCGATGAAGTACACCAAAATTTCACTCTGATCAGTGTAATTTGCAAATATTGGTAGAGGGCTTCGCAAATATTTTCCCGATTGCATTCATCCATGTAGTAAATCCGGGGCTGAAATGTCACTCTGACTTGGATCGGAGTCTGGGAACCCCATCCCATATTCAGGCAAGAAAGTAAGGAGAGTTTCAAGGACAATCCGGCACATCACAGTAGTCTCGTCCCACCCCATCAGCTTTGAAACACCAAAGCTCTTCATCATCATTCGGGTTCCGACAGTAGTTGTGCCGTGAGTCCAAGTCATCGGGAAAGGTGCTCGGATCCTGATACGGCTCGCTCTCCCCTCGACCTGCAGATATGCACTTAGAAATATATGCAGGACAGGCGCATGAGAAACATCAGGCGACCAAGATAGACTTCATGCTTGATCAGATATGGTGACAGGGCGTGGCTTATCCGTTAAATCCATTTCCTGTATTCTCCCTACTATAATCTCTCCAAATGAATTGAGAGTCCGCATGAAATGTCGTATTGGCATTTACGCCAATATCTCATTTGTCAATGAACAAATCTCAAAACATTAGTTTGTAAAACTTTTGAGACCCCGTCTCCATTCCATTACAATTGACACTACTCTGCAACGCCAAACTCCGTAGGAAGCCTTCTTTAAGCTTTCAGTTTTATTAAACTCAGTTAAATAATTACATGTATAATTTATATTACATCGTATAGTATTCTCTTATTGGTCCTTGCTTCGAGTCAGAGAACACACGGAAATATTTGCCAACGCACGCATGACATAAGACGTACATATGACACGACATTTCTATGGTGTTTCCATAACATAGAAATACAGTCCTTAGGTATTAAGCAGCGGAGCCCGGTTCAACGTCTCTGTGCCTCAATTCATGCTGATGCTGGTAATCACCCGATATGGCTAGGTTGGCGACCCTGCGGGGCAGGATGATGCAACAAGAGGCAGAAATTGCGTAGTTGCGAGTAAAAAGCAATCTACCCTCACTGTCGAGCACTGAATTCGTAGTTTTTGAGGGTGAGCATGGTGCTCCATTCTCGTTCGCGCTCGACCGTGCGAACGGAACGACTTGTACACGCAGCAGCGCCATGTCGGCCCCTTACTGCATCATCCTTCCCTACAGGCTTGGCAACCTAGTCATATTGGGCGACTGCCAGCATCAGTTCGCGAATGAAATCAACGAACCTCGTGTATGTTATCAAGACAGTTTGTTGGTATGTAGTTGACCAGTTCGCATTTCTAAGCCTTCGAAGTATTTAGATAATTGATGGAGTTAAATATACATCCATCAGAGATGATAAGGCGTCGACAACTTACTATTATCGAAATAGAAAAGGTTCGACTCATCGTAGTCGATGATGAGGAGTTGGTCGTTCGGAGAATTGCTCAACCACGCCTGGCACCGGAATCCATTCCTGGTCGAGTTTTTTGTTCCAATGTAATTCCTCCCTCTCTTGTCTACTTTGCACTCCAATGGGCCTAGGAAGCGTACTGCGCGTTAGAGAATAATTCCTGAAAGGGAAGAAAAACTGCACGGCACAACTAATCGCGTGACACAAATAATAGGTTCGAGGTCCGAGTAGAGACACCAAGAGGCCACAGAACCCCCTTGGACATTCTTACGGGGGAGGGGAACATGCAGAAATCGAGTAGAACCTATCTCATTTAAAGAAATGCTTTGTCGGATACAAGTTGCCACTGGCGTAGCCATGGCAAACGGAGAGGCAGATTTACGGATTCGTAGCGATGAGGGATTCAAATTCTCCTCGCAGGCGCAAGTGACTTGCGACTAAATATAACAGGATTCTAGGGTTTATTTGACGTTCCATATCCAGTAAGATATCACGCGTTCTTTATTCGTTTCATATGGCGCAGGTAAGATCCCTTTTTGGCATTTTTTACAGTTTTCAGGCCTACAAATGAACAAAACAGAGCACGAGAAGGGCCAGAGGCAGGCCTAGAGAATCATCACGTGCGGTAAGGGGACTTCCGAATGAGAAGCGTTTAGAGGCGTTCTGACCACTCGAGAGAGAGAGGTTAGTGTGTGGAGACCTCATCCAGACATATGATATTATAGATATATACGAAATCGACAGCGCAATGCTTGACAATTCTTTCCAGTTCGATGAAGTACGAGACGGAACCAATTCAAGTCGCGTCAACCCCAATTGAGGTGCTGGTTTTAAGAGAACTTCTTCACTTGGAGGGTAGTGAACGCGTTGAATGCGTTCAATGACGATGGCTAACTCTTCTACAAGGGTACCCCTTCCCTGACCAGCTCGAGAGAGGCCAGATTTTTTTATTGAAAAGCAAATCATAGAGAATAAAAAACAGTAAATGGAAGTGAATTCAGAAGGTGGATCAGCTCCTTCAAAATTATTTAACTCTGAGATGAGTAGATGTGTATAAATATAAAGTAATGTTAGACCTCGACACGGAATGTCCTAACGAGCAGAAATGTTTCTTGATTTCCCAACCTGCACTTGGAACCTTGAACCTCCAGACTCCTACTTCCACCTTCTCCATTTACAATTAATATTTTCTCCGTTTTGTAGAACTGCTTATTGACATTCTCACCCGCCGAAGAAAACCATTCCGACTCCATTCCAGCTTGGAATTTTTTTTAAAGAACGGTTCAGAAAGCTTCCTCGATTTCAAATTCGACTAGGTCGATGAGATTCCTCTTTAACAAAAGCGCAAATCGGGGCAACAATTGCCAAGACAATCAAATGCATCGAAAAGAAGGACTCACTGATGCAACGTCCATCTACTCGAACGTCGCATCGTTGCCCGTCGGCAGGAGGGCAGAAGGGGACGTCGCAGTACTCCCATTCGGGCCCGCCGTCGGGGTCGGTGAAGCACCGGGGACCGTGGAAGGTCGGCTTGTTGCTTCGACAAAATCGGTGATTCCCGTCCAGTTCGTCGGGAAGTCTCGATCCCACCTGTTCGCATGCATCGGGACTTCTTGCACACACCTCCAACCAAGGTTTGCAAGGATATCCCGATATCGTCACGTTCAGCTTCCCCACGTATTCGACTCCGGGTCGGCTTAGCTTGCATTCGGGCGGATCTGGACGAAAATTAAGCACATGAATCAGGGCATAACGCGTCGTTTTCTAGTCACGCGCGTGACGGTAACGGACTGGGAGCGGTGCAAACGGGGATGTCGCAGTACTCCCACAGGGTGTTGCGGTCGGAGACTAAACACCACGGGCGGTCGAATTGCCCAGTGTTCCTGCAGTGATTCTTCGGATATAACGAATAGGGCAGATCGTAGAACGACAACGAATACGGGTAAGTCAATTCCTGAAGCCTCTTCGTATCGGCGCTCCATCGCTGACTCGGTCGAATTGCCCAGTGTTCCTGCAGTGATTCTTCGGATATAACGAATAGGGCAGATCGTAGAACGACAACGAATACGGGTAAGTCAATTCCTGAAGCCTCTTCGTATCGGCGCTCCATCGCTTACACTCCCTCCCGGTCTCGCTCTCGTTCCGGCTTCCCACGTACTCGATCCCCTTCTCCGTCAGTCTGCATTCGGGATACACACGCCCCTCGACTCCGATTTCGACTCGGCGCTTGCAGAAGCTCACGTCGCAGTATTCCCAAGTTGGGGGACTCCCAGCCTCAACATAACACCAGGGAGCAACCCGTTCCACCCACACGAACTACAAGCAGAAAAAGCGTTTGTATTTTCGACTCGGCGCTTGCAGAAGCTCACGTCGCAGTATTCCCAAGTTGGGGGACTCCCAGCCTCAACATAACACCAGGGAGCAACCCGTTCCACCCACACGAACTGCAAGCAGAAAAAGCGTTTGTATTGATTAATAGTTATTTGCAGGAATTCACTGCCTGGAAAACGTATTAATTTATTTACCACCGCTGATTTATTCCTGGTCGATAGAAAAAACTTGACTAATTTAAATCTGCACCAGAATCCGCAGCAGGAGAGCATATACGGCATATCGTTATGCACTCAAAATTGAACTTTATTTCCATCCTCAGGCACCTATGACGTAAGAAGATGGGATAAACAACGTCAATCTTCTATTCCAAAACATGAAAGATGACATGTCCTCGCATTTTTTATTATTATGTGAAGCATCTGGTGATGACGAAGTGGCTGCCTCTACATTGGCTTGATTTAAGAAATGGCTTAGATCCTTCTCAGGCAAAACAAAAAGGGAGCAGCGTTTCTGTAAGCAACGAGACAGTAGGTGGTTATACTCCCACAGATGTACTTTTAATGGGGTCGTACATTATTTGAAAAACTCCCAGTTCGAGGTTCCCAACAAACGCATTCGATTCATGTCCGAGTCATGCACTCTACCGATGAATAGCGAACCTCACGGAGTCCCGGGTTGCGACAGAAGTTGTGACGGCTGTCGACGCCATCGGCATCCGGGAGAGAAGACAGATCCACCTCCTCCTCGAAGCCTCTCCAAGGGAGGCACTGTCGGCCCGTGATCGTCGCGTTCTTCCTCCCGCCGTATTCGCCGCCCGGCTCGGTCAACTTGCACTCCGGGGGAACTGCCAGCAATGGAGGGAGGATGAGCGTTACATTTGGCTTTTATGCTGTTTAAGCGTGAAGGGATTACATAATTTTTAGTAAAGATGAGTGTGCGACGTGACAGTTTGCTTGGATTCGTCAACAAAACGAGAAAACGTAATTAACGTTTTTCAATTGCTCTACGACGACTTCGGCGTTGCAATGTATATGTTTCGACCCAGCCGACAGTCAAATGACGATATTTAATATATATTTCTATTTCCATTTGCTAAGAATTCATGAAGCGTTGATTCCTTGAACAAGTATGCCTTAACCGCTGAGTCAAATCAGCATTCAAACTCCGATCCAGTTTTATATTCCGAAACCTCCGAAGTGAAATCATTACCCAAGTCGGTGCACATGGGGACATAGCAGTATTCCCATCGAACGGCAGGGTCCGAGACGAAGCACCAAGGTCTCTCCTTCCCGGACGGATTCCGACAGTAGTTGCGGTGAACCACCGAGTTCCAATTGAGGAAGGAGTTCTCGTACGTTCGGTCGATCGGCGCGATTCCGGGCGGGTCGGTCTGCGAGAACTCGCCTCTGTGGGGATAGGCTCTCCACGGCAGGCACTCGCGTCCCGATTCCGTCGCGTTCGCTCTTCCCATGTATTCCCTTCCCTTCTCCGTCAAGAGGCATTCGGGATAGGTATGCTGCTTCTCACCTGTTGAGTTCGAACTCATCCGTGAGAGCGACAAGCGACGCAAATGAGGATGAAATAAAGGATGTGTGTGGAGAGAATGGGAAATTTTCTTGAAGTTTCTCATTCCAACTTTGTTTCAGTGTCCACATACGCACTTTCGATATCGAGATCATCCCCAGATCCCAAAATCGAACCGACAAGAAGAACTTGGGTCTGAGGAAAGCACTTCAATAGGAATTTCACTTTTATCTCCACCCAAACTGTTACCCAGTTGTCTCTTGGTTAGGGAGATTGAAGCTATGAGGATATTATGTCCTACGATGTAACTGTATATCATATTTGCCTTCGTCGCTTAAGCGAGATCCGTGGCGATGGTTCACCGAATTTGCTCGTCGAGGCAACGGGACAAGTGAAAGGAGAAAACTGAGAGGTGCATTTCGAGGCAAGAACATTTCATTAAACTCATCAAAGCTTGCGCATGACTTCATTCGTGGGTGAAAACGTGCGCTTGGTTTCTCTATATTTTCGCCTGTCTCGGAGGTTTCCTGGTGGAATTCATAAAAATCCCAAGCCTGGAGCTGTAAGCGATTCACACTGAGTTATGAGTTCATTTTATTTGCATTTAATGGCACCCTTGAAACTTTTGTTCGGTTGCACTCCTTTTAGCGCAAGTGGAAAAATTTCCGAGTTTGCAAGGCAAGGAGCTACGGTCACAAATTCATTAAGTAAAAAATTCGTGCTTATTGCTACATCAATGGCTGGAAGCATTGGTGACACATTGGATTGTCTTCATCTACAGTGACAATGTAAAATGTCATAATTTTTCATGCGATTCACTCAGCGTTGTCATTACTTTTAAGCATGACATGGTGTCTGGAACACATTGCCCTTAGTTTGACAACAGCCGTTGGTCAATTGGTTTTCAGTGAGCCGATGAATCGAAAATGTAATCCTCTCTGATACCAAACATACCTAGCCTCCTACTAAAATTATTGCGAATAATGTATAAATTTACGCAAAGAAGGGCGGGAAGATAGCAAAATCTCCATCTCGTTCTTTAGTACGAGAGTTATTCATTTAATTCGCAGAATGGTGCAGTAGAAGCATATAAACAGATATGCTTCTACCCCTGAAAAGGACCCCTGTCCTTCTCGAAGTGCTCCCCCTGCAATCGAATAAATTTCCTCCAACGGTGCGCCCGCGTTTCGAACGATTCCTGTGGACCTTTTTTGTGACAGCCTACGAAACTCCTTTGTCACACTGTAGAGGTTTATTTAGGCTCTGGAATGGCCAGAAATCACTGGGTGCAGGCGAGTACGACGGGAAAGGTAAAACTCTTTCTGGGGTTGTCCCTATGACATCGACAATAGATTCGACACGTTGGCGAGCACAAATTTTTGTTCAGCGCCTGACTTCTTCTTCTTCTACCAGCTGTTCCCACTTTCATGTGGGGTCGCTGCAGCAGACACCAATCTCCTCCATCTGTCTCTGTCCTGGACATCCTCCTCCTCCGCACCAATCCCTCTCATGTCCTTCCTAACACAATCCATCCATCTCCATTTAGGCCTTCCT
>CAJPEV010002372.1:0-45662 GCA_905338385.1 Darwinula stevensoni | reverse complement strand
TGTGACATCAAAAGCGATGCTTTCCTTAGTTCGTGGATGGAAATGTTACTATGAGTTGCCCATGATGACTAATAAGGCCCAAGGGAGGAGACAGGTTCGACGCGCGGGCACGGAGCTAATGATTGATGTAAAGCCATCTCAAAGGAAGAGAATGAGGCAAAAGAGGTGTGATTATGAACAACTGTTTGGTAACCCGATAAGAAAGATGCATATTCCGTAAGATTCCGACTAAGAACGAAAGTCGGCCAAAAATCAAGGTAACTTCTAAGGTAGCCCCAATCCAACCTGGGTGACCAAACAAAGAAATATGATATTGCGAGGAATTTCAATGATTACGAATGGGAACTGAAGTATTGTCTGTATTCAGAGGCAGTTCGTTGGGAGAATGGAGGACCTAGAGGCAAGGGATGACCCAGGATCCAACCCCATACCCCAAGACGGGAATATATTGGGACAGCGACCACTCGGGAGCTGCAGCGCCATCACTTCAAAGCCATAGCAAGAAAACAAAGATCTTCAATGATGCCGCTCCTTTGACAATTCTCACCCAAAGGATACCTATTATAGAACCACTGTAACCTCATGTGCTCCAAAGTTCAAACTATGCTTAGAACGGGAGAGTGAGAATCTCTCCAGTGCTCGTAGATGTGTGTATGCAGACCAGACTTACCCTGGGGGCTGTCATTATTGTATGCTTATGACATGCACATGAAATGCCGTAATATCGCGTGTGTTCTTAAATGACATATGTAGTTACAATATCCAGCGGTGCGATTGAAAGGGTCACTGAATATACCACCTGATCTTCAAATCCTAGACCCTGCCGAACCCCCGGAAAAGGGCTAGGCATGGGGGGAAATGTAGGAGGTACTTTTATAAAGATGATGAAATCACAGTAAAAGATAATGCGCATGTCCGGCATAACGGAATAAAAGGGTCGCGCGAGAGAGTAGCGGGGGTCGGGTCGGGTCGAGTCGGGTATGTCAAGTGAGTGAGTCGGGCAAGGGAGTCGAATTGTAGGATAGTGAGGAGAAACCTCAGAGAAGACGCGGGATATTGAGTGGATTTACCCCATCCAGCGTATTCTCCGGACTTGGCCCCTTCCGACTATCACTTATTCCGGGCCCTCAAGAATAATCTGCGGGACAAGGCCTTCGACGATCGAGCACAGCTCGAAAAAGATGTCGGCCGTTTCTTCGCTTCGCGATCGCCAGAGTTCTGGGCAAAGGGCATCGAGTAGTTACCCGTGCGTTGGGAACATGTCATAGACAACAATGGTCATTACATTGGTGATTGAAATTGCATTTAAATAAAGTTATAAAATTTTGATAAATTTGCGCAGAGTGTTGCAAGACTTTCTTTCCAACCCAATATTAAAGACTCCCGTAATATGCCCTATACGCAGAAATGATGAAGAAGTAATTTCCATTTCACCCTTATGCAGAGATATGTTTATATCGAATACATTGCAAAAAAGAAAAGAGAAATGAAACCCCCGCCAATTTGATTTTAATTTCACCTGTTCAGGAGGCGACGATAAAATTTGTAAGATGAAAGGAAGGGGTCAATAGATCGTATCACGTAAAGCAATGCAAACCACCCGTCGGCTGGTAGAAAGGACCTGTACGACCCGCCGACGGCTCGTTCGACCCAGGAGAAGAGGGAACGTACGACCTGTCGCATGGCCTAGGAGCCAGCGAAAATGTTAATAGTTGAAAGGGTTTGTGACCGTGGAGGTGTGGACATGTCAGGAAGGATTAAACGTGGACATGTTGAGAATTTGCAAACGTTTTCATGGCGGGGTGATGAACCTATGGTGGAATTTCAACCCATTAGGCCGCCTCAAGTTTGTCTTGAGAGTGCTAAACACCATTGTGGATAATACAGATGATGATGATTTGTGGGAGGTAGCTCACATTCCACAATCACCTGTTGTACAACGAACCCCGGTTCCTGATCCAGTTGTACCAGAATTCCCTGGGATATCTGTGATAGATCATATTGATCCACAATTACCTGTTATAGCTCCTGTTGATAGAAAAATTCCCGTGATTCCAGTGACAAATCCTATTCAGAGGCCCAAGGCTGAAGCACGTACTGACTTAGAGGATAAATATATTTATTTCCATTCTCTTCTGTGCCTAGAATGACACCATCTGGTCGCAGAACTTAAACCCCTGCACATTTGACCAGGGGTGATGCATTTATTGATACTTTCATTGCTCAGGGCGAGTTGGCGTCAGAAACACATTCATTCAAAGGGAAAGGTTTCTAATAGGACACTGAATGGGCTTCGTATTGGAGTCACTGCCCGAGAAAGGAAGATTGAAATGTTGAAAGCCTCATTGGATGATAAAGGAGATGTTTTGAATAAGTTGGAGTCAACTTTGACAGGTTCGAGAGAGAAGCTAGAGTTTCTGGAAAATAGGGTTCTGTACGCCGATTTTCAGGCCCTGGCGAATACGGGTGAATTGGATGTTTTAGCTGCAAAGATGCAAGCTTTTAAACTGAAATTGGCAGTCCTTGGGGAGGATAGACCTGAAGTTCATTGTATTCTGATGAATAGTGCACGTGCATCTTTTTCATCAGGAAGTTTACATTCCCCACGTTCACTAATTCCTTTGGCTAAATCCAGATTGGAGTATAATCGATCGGCTGGCCCTTTGTCCAGATCCAGTCAGTAATTTTAATTCCTGTCTGTTTCCTTACATTCCAGGTGTGTGCAGACCAGCCATTCTGGTGTGTGTGGATTGTATCCCTTTCCCCCCTATCCGGGTGAGTGCAGACCAGCCCTGCTGGAGAGACTCTTTCAGCATTGTCCTATCTTTGTTTGCCTGTTAAATATTGTTTGGGGGATGAGGCATTGTCAGTTTGCTGCAGGTTGCTGTTTTAATTGTAATACCAGTTCTTTCAGATTTAACCTATGGCTTCATAGGCCCCTCTCGCTCCTTTGAAAATGAGCGTCCACCATATGAATATTCGGATAGGGTGGACGAAGAGGATAATTACGGCCCCCTTCAGACTGGCGAGTGCCTCGCCGCCAATTTAGGGGCGGCAGGATGGTTGGTAATTGGGGAGAGGGAGCTGACTGACCATCACATGCTGCAGTCCTTGTTGGTCACAGCTTTATGCGTCGAGCTTTTGAACATGCCAACATTCATAGAGAGGCTTGTGTGCCCTTGACTCATGAAGCCATTTTTCATATTGGCATGGGGGCCACATTGCCACAGATTCTTGAAAAAAACTTCAGAAGCCCTTGTTTTTCATATTGCAGTCCGCCTCATCATTGTCCATGGGGCGAGAACGAGATCGACAAGATCGGTCTGGTTCTCCTCCTATGGACTATGATGCAGTGATTAGGGAAGCAACCACTTCATCCATTAATCTATTTGTTAATAACCTACCAGATGGCTGTAAGGTTATGTATATTGATCCAGCCCATCTTTACCATTGCACGTTGGCTGGTGGTACACAGGGCGAGGGAAAATTGAAGTATCTGGAGCGGCTGTCCAGGTTAATTGCCATCTTTCGTTCAGTGAGGGGCAGTCGCCCTGAAATTGTACTGAGAACGAAAAGAAAGGGATCTGAGCAACCTGAAGAGTTTCGGCCCTGATGAAGTCCACCTCAATGACTTTGCGTTGCACTACTACTGTCTTTATTTGTGAAACACATCAGACGCATGATTACAGTATGGGTCAAAAGTATTGCAACACCAGCGGATTACGCTCATGGTTTGTTGCCCTTAATTTGTGTTTCCTACAGTCATTTAAATAACTTAGGAATACTCCGACAAACCAGTTAGCATGGTGTAGCCTATGCAAGTAGCGTGCATCTACTGCGTAGCTTATGTACGTAGCAGCTTATGTTTGGTATCAACATCTAACAATATGAAGGTCTGCGAGCTGCCGTTGGAGGTCCGGGCTAAAGCCGTTGGAATGGTTGAGGCAGGAAAGTCCCAGAGGGAGGTAGCTAGGATTCTTGGAGTTCACCCAGCAAGTGTGAATCGTTGGTGGAAACGCCACAAGGCTGGAGAAAGCCTCCAATCAAAGGCTCGCTCAGGGCGTCCAAAAGTCCTTTCAACCTCTGCAAAAATGATTATTTGCAAGAGTCTGGGTAAGAGAGGGATGTCCAGCCGGAAACTGGCCTCCAGGTTGAAGAATTTGGGCAAGGAAGGGTCCTTCAGTACAGTTCAACGCTATCTTAAAAATGGTCTTGGTTCCAAGGCCTACAAGAGGCCCAAGAAACCCCTCCTCACGGACATCATGAAGGAGAAGCGCCTGAAATTTGCCCTGGAACACAAGGACTGGACTTCTGAAGACTGGACACGTGTGGTTTGGTCAGATGAGTCAGTGTTTCAGCTTTTCCCACCATCCAACCCACAGTGTGACAGGATCTGGAGCAGAAACAGTGCCTCTGTCCCTTCCGTCTTCACAGTCAAGCACCCACTGAAGATCATGGTGTGGGGAATGTTCTCTCATCAGGCGGTCTCAGAGCTCCACGTGATCCCGCCAAAACAGTCCGTCAACACAACTTATTATCTGGAGAACATCCTCCAAAAGTCCTGCCTTGATGCCCTTAACAGGACGGCAAGGGGAGGATCGATTTTGGAGCGTCGCATGGTTGAGAAAAGGTCAGAGGCCATCTTCATGCATGACAATGCCCCTTGTCATGCCTCCAAAGCCACCACTTCCTGGTGTCAAAAAAACCTGCCAGCATTCTGGGGTAAGGACAAGTGGCCAGGCAACAGCCCTGACATAAATCCCATAGAAAATCTCTGGCAGATTCTCAAGGAGGAGGTCAAGAAGATGAAGCATGCCACAAGCCGTGAGCAGCTTATTCAAGAAGTGAAAAATGCATGGGCCAACTTGGACCCAGGCATTCTCAAAAACCTAGCAAGCAGTATGCCTCAGCGAATGCAGATGGTAATCAATATGAAAGGAGATTACACTGGGAAATAAGACATGTTCATAGCACTCTTTGGAAGAGAATAAAATTAATTTTTCCTTTGTTGCAATACTTTTGATCCATACTGTACATCAGTAAATTTCGCTCTTCCTTCTGGGCAGTAAGCCTCATGCAGCCTGAGTGATCATCATCCAAGTAAGGTTTCATTCAAGTAATTTTGTTAATAGTAACTCCTTCATTGTAAAATCATTTGTTAAATTATTTTTCCTACCTTTTTGAAATTCAGTTATATAAGGTGGACCCCAAACACTTTTTACTTTTTTTCTTCAAAATTTGTTTCTTCCGGATGAATATCAACTTGGCATACATATCTTAGAAATTCGAGTTGGTCATATTGCATCAGTGCATTCTTTTTTATTCCCTTGTAGGACCCTAACTTCCATCGGCTTCATTAGTGCTCTCACCATCTTGGTTAACTTGTTATTATGAATGGCTCTGTTTTGTGGTTCGCCATATAAGTGGAAAATCAATCTTGGAAGTAAATAAACCTTTGGGTGATCTGGTTTATTGTTACGAATTAAATTTTAGGGAAAATTTACTGGAGAAGGGGGGTGATGCGAGGTGGTCACGCTCTCCACTTTCGGAATGTTTTTGTGTTTATGTATGATTGTAGCCCCTGGGGGAGTGACCTCTGTGCAGCCCAGTCGTGGGTCACAATCCCCCAGTGGGTCTGGATTTCTTGGCCATATTTGGCAGTTCTTTTTGGTGACTGTTTATTGCCGGTTGTATGTATTCGTGTCCTGCTCGGGTTGGCAATACTGTCGAGGCGGAATGCTTGAAGGCAGACGCACAATATACGCCATTCCCTGCCACTTCCTTCTGGCATGTGCCTCACCTCGCAGTGTCTCTTTCTAGTGTTTTTTAATGTAACCCAAGAGAGCAGTGTGTTAAGTCTTTCTGTGGCTGTATACCTGTGCTAGGCCATGGATTAATAGATTAAGGAGCATTGTAGATCGTGCACGTATGTAGGCCCAGGCCTAAGCTGGTAATATGGGTTTCTCCCACTTGTCCAACCTTCCGCCTAGCAGTGACCTTTTGTCGGTATTGTATCGCACCATGGGTGCGGGGATTTGGCCATGGGGCCAAACTGTCACTGTTAGACGGTGGGTTGAAAAACATCTTTTTCGAACTTTGATGGTTTCTTTGTCTCTTGTTCTGCCCAGCTTGTTCTGACCGACTTGTTCGATTGGCTTGTTGCTGTCCAGTTTGTCTTCACTGGCTTGTTCCTGACCGGTTTGTCTTTACCGGCTTGTCTTCACCAGTTGGTGATGTTTAATTGAATGTAATACATTTACCGCAAATAAATGTGTCTTTGTTGTGTCTGAGTGAGAATCCACTCTTTTTTTTTAAACAGTTTGTCACAGGGAACAGATCCCATGAGCCCGCTACCTTTGCCTTCCTTTAACATTAAAAATCCATCGAAACCCATAATGCATACTCCCAGGGTACAGTGGCTATGTCGGCTTTCCAAGGAAATTTTTGCACCAGCAAAAAGAGCAAGCATATAAGACTGATTCTTGGTATGCTCGTAGTTCTCCGAGTACTGATATCAGTAAAAAAAAATGTTCATTTTAGGTGAAACCCTTGAGGGCATAATTTTTGCAAAAGGTACATTTTCCAGAAAATTTTCTGATTCAATGAAGGAGAGAACTAAAGAAAGTTGAAACTTGGAGCAGAAGCATCAGTTCGATTGCTGAGTACATGTCCTAGTTTTCAAATATGACCACTCGGGGCCGATTATGAAGAGATTTGAAGTTAGGCATGCAAGAAAGAATCAGAATAATTATTTTCGTGAATATATCCGTTTTTTTATTTCGGCACAAATTTTGAGCGACGCATACTTTCGTACGTTTTTGCCTCTTTGAAAATAAGTTAATGAATGAATCAATTAGCTGTACAATGGAGCTCCGAGGGCGCGACCATAGCGTTATTAAATGGAGGAGCTCAGGGGGAGGGCACTGGACAACGGTCTCGATGTAATCTGAATAAAATCGAGACTTCAGGTGGTTCTCACGTTTCTGATGAGGAATTCGAGATTGAAGGGTACGACATCTTGCGTAAGGATAGGGCTGGCAGAAAAGGGGGAGGAGTCATGTTGTACGCTAATATCGATCCAGGCGTCCGCCGTAGAGAATATTTCATCTGGAATAACTGTGGCGCAAGCACTTATGGTGTGATTTCGGTGGGGCAACTGGGTAGATCGTGATAAGAATTTGCTATAGGCCCCAATCTCTTCTCGTGATGACGAAACAGCTTATTCTGCACTGATGCGTTGGATCAGCGAGATCTCGTAGCAGGTATACCTCTTTGGAGATTTTAACATGCCTGACATAGATTGGTCAGTGCCATGAGGAGGAAGCGATAGGAAAAGGGAATTTCTCGTTGCGGTTCAGGATGCTCTTCTCATTCAGCGCGTAGAAAGCTTCCTCGCGACTCGCGAGGGAGCTCTGTTGGAATTAATTTTCACGGCGAACGACGATCTGGCCCAAGACATTAAGGTACAGGATAACTTGAGAGATTCGGATCACTGCGCGATTGTGTGGAATATCAAGAGAGGAGGAAGAGTAACGCCAAACGGACGTAGGTTTCGTACAAATATAAGAAGGCTAATTTGAGAGGCTACGTGAATGCGTTGCAGGCATCGACTGGGAGGGAAGGTTTCGTGAGTTAGGTAGAGTAATTAAAGATAGCCAAGGTAACCAGATCCGACAGGATTCATGCTCAAGTCTTCAAGGAACTTGGGAAAGAAATACAGGTTTTCCTAAGAATCATATTTGAAAGGAGCTTTTTGTGCGTTGAAGTACCTAAGGACTGGAGGCTAGCGAACGTCGTACCGATCTTTAAAAAGGGTGAAAAGAGTAATCCAGGGAATTATAGACCTGTTAGTTTTGCAAGTATCCCGGAAAGATCATGGAAAGCATCCTAAGGGACCACATTTTTAATTTCCTCAAAGGAAGCGCCCTTAACCGGAACTCTCAGCCCGGCTTTAGGAAACATTGTAATTGTCTCACCGACTTTCTCTAATTGTATGATTGAGCGAAGGAAGATATGTATAATGGGAATCCCATAGAAATCGTCTATCTAGGTTTCGCGAGAGCTTTCGATACCGCTCTTTGCAAGAGTTAGACACAAGGGTTAAACTGGAGGCGCGATTCGGTGAATTGTGTAAGATATATGTTTATGCTCATTATTTGATACATTCAATTTGTAAACTTGTGATTAAAATGTTTGTGCTTCTTCCTTGAACTTCCATACTATTTCCGTACATCTCCGCTGAAAATTTACTTGCAATAATATCTGTCATCGTTTGATATTAGGAATGACGTACAATACATTTGAACTCACTCTTTCATTATATTGCTTCTTGGTGCCATCGACATTGTTCTGAGTATGCATTTGAGGATAATGAAGTGGAGGTTCCAATCTTGAGGATTCTGGTTCAGTTTCCTTTTCCGATTGAGGTTCTCCTGTTACGTGGGCATTTTTTTCCTGATCGTCATACTCCATTTGCTTAGTTTCTTCCTGTTTTCTCTGGCTTGCGATTTCGTGTGAGTTGGCACATTTCTCTCTCATGCACATTTCCAAATCTTGTATTGTTCGTTGCATGCTGATATTGCTTTTCTTCAACAACATTATACATTGATCGTTTAGTAAGTCGTGATTCAGGTGACATTTTTTACAGCTTCCCATTAAGTAACATGCACAAAGGTGCATCTTCATACATTGATTTTGATTGGTACATTCTCCAATGTTATAATCATAACATAGATCTGGAGCCACCGTGTCAGGTTTCAGCAGCTTCCTCAGGTCCTTCCGACTGTGATTTTCCTCCTTGAATTCTTTGAGAACTGATCTGTTGTGATCTGTCATGATTTCATGTCCAAGTTTACATTTCTCATCTTTGCAGAGACGAAAAAGGTATTTCGGGCATATGTGCAAAGATGAACATGCGTTTTCTTTGCAGTTTTCAGTTCCCGTGTGGTCATTGCAGATATCAACCTGGAAAATGTCAGAATTCTTTAGTATTATATCAATGTTTACAAAATTATTTTGTCTGATTTTTCCTGAACTCTGCATCCCAAAGGTACATGTGTACCAAGTTTCAGATTTCTAACCTTTCCAGAACATGGTTAGAATTAGCGTCAGTCACGATCGTCTATATATTAGATGCAGTTTCTTTCAAGTCTTCGTGACTGATGGATTTCTCCTCGAGAACGGGAGAGAGCGGCTGCCGCGTAGAATGTTCAAGTGCTGACTGTACTCGTAGTTTCCCAACTATGTTCAGTAACTTCAGTCAGGAAGTCAGAGAGGGAGGGGGAGGGGGGGGGGGCGAAAGCGCAATATGGCCCGTGTCTCTTGCCTGGTGGCTGGGGGCCCCCCTCTGTATGAAGGTATTATTGACTGAGTGTAAGAAGCGGGGGAAGGGGGAGGAGTGGAAAGGGAGCCCTTTCCTGAATATTGCCCGAGGCCTCAGAATTCCTTTTGGCGGCCCTGATTACGTTACACGCTAGAAATGTCCAATTTGATTAAACTGGTAGCCGCATGGAACCCTTCAGGAGTGGTTGGGTCCACATTTGCCAATCTTACACCAAAGTTCAATTGCTAACGGGTTGAAAAGATCTATACTTTACCGAAACCAACTCGAAGAGGACTTCTTTTTCTTGCCCAGGTTCTTGCCCTAGAGTTCGTGGAAGTTTTCCACGGGTCAGCTAGTTCTAGTATATACCGTGTACGTATTCCATACAGGGTGGACCAAAAATAGTCACACCAAAGCGAAGTCTTCTATTTCCTGTGCTAATAACTTCTCATGGAATCAATTGAATCTCAGGAAGAAGCAAGAGCTCACAGTAACTATTTGCAAAACTAGCCGGTACCGTGAAACATTCCCTATTCGACACAACAACGTTGTATCAACATTGAGAATAGGTTGAAACGGTGAGACTTGGTTGAAGTTGAGAATTCGACGAAAAATCAACATCAATAAAATTCTATCTATTCATAATTAACCGTATTTTCAGCATTTCATGACTACTCGTGAATTAGGGAAGTCATTCAGAGGCTATTAGGAGCAAATTTTTTTAAAATCGTATTCTCAATGTTGTTTTTACGTGGAGTTATTCACATCATATCAACATAAACAGGTTCTACGAGTCGACGCGAGATGGCACATAACCGCCAATTCCGCGATTCTTATATTGATGCCTTTAAATACAGTATGGGTCAAAAGTATTGCAACACAAGCGGATTGCGCTCATGGTTTGTTGCCCTTAATTTGTGTTTCCTACAGTCATTTAAATAACTTAGGAATACTCCGACAAACCAGTTAGCATGGTGTAGCCTATGCAAGTACCGTGCATCCACTGCGTAGCTTATGTACGAAGCAGCTTTTGTTTGGTATCAACATCTAACAATGTGAAGGTCTGCGAGCTGCCGTTGGAGGTCCGAGCTAAAGCCGTTGGAATGGTTGAGGCAGGTAGTCCCAGAGGGAGGTAGCTAGGATTCTTGGAGTTCACCCAGCAAGTGTGAATCGTTGGTGGAAACGCCACAAGGCTGGAGAAAGCCTCCAATCAAAGGCTCGCTCAGGGCGTCCAAAAGTCCTTTCAACCTCTGCAAAAATGATTATTTGCAAGAGTCTGGGTAAGAGAGGGATGTCCAGCCGGAAACTGGCCTCCAGGTTGAAGAATTTGGGCAAGGAAGGGTCCTTCAGTACAGTTCAACGCTATCTTAAAAATGGTCTTGGTTCCAAGGCCTACATGAGGCCCAAGAAACCCCTCCTCACGGACATCATGAAGGAGAAGCGCCTGAAATTTGCCCTGGAACACAAGGACTGGACTTCTGAAGACTGGACACGTGTGGTTTGGTCAGATGAGTCAGTGTTTCAGCTTTTCCCACCATCCAACCCACAGTGTGACAGGATCTGGAGCAGAAACAGTGCCTCTGTCCCTTCCGTCTTCACAGTCAAGCACCCACTGAAGATCATGGTGTGGGGAATGTTCTCTCATCAGGCGGTCTCAGAGCTCCACGTGATCCCGCCAAAACAGTCCGTCAACACAACTTATTATCTGGAGAACATCCTCCAAAAGTCCTGCCTTGATGCCCTTAACAGGACGGCAAGGGGAGGATCGATTTTGGAGCGTCGCATGGTTGAGAAAAGGTCAGAGGCCATCTTCATGCATGACAATGCCCCTTGTCATGCCTCCAAAGCCACCACTTCCTGGTGTCAAAAAAACCTGCCAGCATTCTGGGGTAAGGACAAGTGGCCAGGCAACAGCCCTGACATAAATCCCATAGAAAATCTCTGGCAGATTCTCAAGGAGGAGGTCAAGAAGATGAAGCATGCCACAAGCTGTGAGCAGCTTATTCAAGAAGTGAAAAATGCATGGGCCAACTTGGACCCAGGCATTCTCAAAAACCTAGCAAGCAGTATGCCTCAGCGAATGCAGATGGTAATCAATATGAAAGGAGATTACATTGGGAAATGAGACATGTTCATAGCACTCTTTGGAAGAGAATAAAATTAATTTTTCCTTTGTTGCAATACTTTTGACCCATACTGTAACTATTACCCTGCGTTTTTCAAACAGTACCCAATCTTTTCCCATTTACAGCATAGGGGAAGGTATAGGAATTCCTAGAGAGACATGTTTAAGGAGGTAATCAGGCAGAAGGAGACCCAAAGTACTTCTGGCTAGTGGGTCCGAGAAGACACGCTCAATTATCCTAAATCTCCACATGGCACGCGCACTTACTCAGACTCATCCATGATGGATAGAGTATAAGAACCATGCCCCCGATGTTGTTTTCCTTTACTGGACCGAGAGGTACTTGAGTCATGCAAGTACTCAATGTGAAATCTCATTCAGTAGAGGAAATAAAACTCTGAGGGTCCTTTACGTGGGATGATTGTATTCGGTAGAGTACTGCTAGTATCATACCTCTTGGGAACGATCTATGGAGTTATCGAGTCCATATTCAATTTCATCAGATGATCAAAGCTCAATCAGACCCTGGAATAGGGAGGAGGTACTAATATGCCCTTTCATTGAAAATTCAACGTTGACACAACGTCGCACAGCATCAACTTTTCTACGTTGAGCTGTGCTTCATTTCAGCATTGTGGCAACATCATGGCAACATGTTACGTTGAAAAGTCAACCTTTACTCAACATTGAGGTAACATTGCCATCAACCTTTTATCAACGTTGACACAACGTTGTTGTGCCGAATGGGTCACGTCTTTGTATTTGAGGTTTAGCGACTCTGTTCCAAAGCTTTTAAATGAAACACACTGCCGTAATTTTTAACAGTCATGTTTCCAATCAATAATATTGCGTGCGCCCTGCAATTCCCCCCGCCCCCTCCCTTAAGCCAATCCTAGAATTATCCTATATACCAAAATACAGGTTTGGTTCTATAAAACTCAAGTGAGACTATTTTTACGAATTCGAAACTGTCTTGTATGTGATGAAGGAAGGAAGATGCTTCCCATCCTGTTACATCTCAAATTTCCCTTTTTTGTTCCCGAGTTTAATCTCTATTGGACTGACCCGACCCTGCGGATCGGGCCAGCAGCTGGGGCCGGAATCGAGTTTCCTGTTAGGTGCAGGCGAATACGTATCAGAAGGATTATTTCCAAAAAGGGCACCTCGTTCCGTCGGCGCTCGACGCGATCACGTCATTAAATGACGTCACACTCGGGCAAGCAGCTGGTTAGCGGAACGCAGTGAAATATGAGAACACGACAAGCCCACACGAAAGTGACGTCATGGGTAAACTGGATGCGTCAGCAGCGCCGCTTAGAAAGAGGACGAACTCAGAGACCCCGAGTTTTAAACTCAGAGGCCTAGGCGGGCTTTGGGTTGGTACGATCGGCCCGACACGACCCGCGAAGGGTGGGAAAATCCGTAAAGCTCGGTCCGGCGAACGAGCTTCGGTCTGGTAGGACCATGATTCGAATGGGACCAATCGGGTCGCTTTCGGAAAAGATAACCCGCGGAAGCATCAAGAGACTGGAAGACGTAATCCGTGAAATATTTACGTTTGACTAGGCCAAATGGAATTCAGTCGAATAGCATTCAAATGAGGCATTTCGCAGGATTTCTCGAGCATTGAACTACCAGTGGAACGTAGTGAACTATGACAGCAACGAACAGGCCAACACCAATGTGACGTCATGGGACGTTGGGTGGAAGCCTCAGCATAGCTGGTAGAGCCGCTCAGAAAAAAGACGAACCCAGAGACCCGGAGTTCCGAAGTTTAGTGGCCTAAGTGGGCTGCGGGTCGGCCCGATCGGCCCGACCAGACCCGCGGGTAGGATGCACAAAAATCTCGGTTCGGCGATCGAATTTCGGGTGGAGTAGTCGGGTAGGATCAAGACTCGAATCGGGCCGATCGTGTCGGGTCCGGGAAAGTCGACCCGTGCAGGCCTCCGGCGGACAGGAGTACATCGGCTATTATTTTTTAGATACGTTTTATGTTTAATGTGTCCCGTTCTTCTTCATGGCAACCTGGAATATTTGAGTCAGTCAGTCGATCGCACGGGACGGAGATGGCTTCACTCCTCTTTGGCACGAACCTTAACTGGTTCAGGTCTCTAGATTTCGTTATGGACACTTGCTTCCAGTAGACATTGCATACATTATTCAATTCCCAGCATACAATATTTTGAACATCGAGCCGTTTCTAGGCGGAACGGAATACAAGTTAAAACAGTGAAAGTTGACCACCAAAGCGAAACATATAGGTAAATCAAATACATTTATTTGCTACTTTCAGGCGTACATATACAGAAAAGTTTCAAAGTGGTATGAATATATATGGCCCACCCTGTACATATAAAAGACACCTGTCATGCTTATTCCCAGAGAACTGCACTTGACACAGCCAGGTGTCAGCTGACTACGTAAAGTGATATTTTGCCGAAAATGACCACATCCTGGAAAGTAACTAAGTACAAATGTTCTACTTAAATGTCCAATGATGTCAACATATACAGGGTGTCCCGAAATTCCCTCGCCAATGGTCCTTCCGCCAAGCCTATGGCCTACAAAAGCCACTGTTAACCTAACGCATGACGGCTACAAGACTAAGCCTTTTAATACGACGATGGCTATGACGAGGACGACCGTCGCAAACGCGTCAATTGCCGTCGATGACCATGCAATGTGAACGTGAATTGACAACTGCTCAAAAGCACTCACAACGTGCCTGTAGCCGATTTCAGTGTGGTGGCCGGATCGCCTGCAACCATCAGAACGAATCAAGCGTCGTAACCTTATCCGTTGGGTAGATGAATGCAACGAGTACTGCCGATGGAACCCTGAACATTGAAGCTGAGAAGGTTGGTGACCATTTTCGAATTTCTGCAGCAACAGAAAGGTTGAATTGGACGAACAACGTTGGTTGAAGACTATTCCCATCGAGCTTGAAGACCTCTACACGGGAGACTCAGCCAAGGCCAATATTTTTTATGAAAACATCCGTCAATACTACAACGCCTGAGTTTTCGCGTCCCTCCTAGTAAACCTCTTAACTTTTGAATCAATGCTGATTCAATGTTATTTGCTAATAGGGCAGTTCCGGACGTCTGTTCCAACAGTACCGCGTGGATCCCCACGTATGTCAAGAGGTCATTACCTGGCCTTCTTCTGTTCCTAGCAAAGCAGACTTCGTGCTGAGAAATACACTGGACTCATGGACATGACCCAGAATGAGACAACGAATTTCGCACCTGGAAATATCGTGATTCTTCCATCATAATTTGCAGGCAGTCCACGAAACAGTCCTATTGGATTCCTTTAGGAATGTACAGAAATGTACAGGAATGTATGGCAATCCTATAGAATTCCTATGGGATTCCTACAATAATTATTTAGGAAACCTATAGGAAACCTTTAGGATCCTATATATATGTTTCTTTTATGTTCCAATGAGATCTGATAGAATCCTATGGGATATCTATGAGATACTATAGGTTCCTTTCGGTAACCCGTTGGATTCGATTAGAAATATAGCCTTCCTATAGGAGACCTATAGGTTTTTCGTTAGAAAAGCCAATAGGATTCATTTCAGACCTTTCCGTAAGGGCCCTCATCCACGAGGGAGGAGAAAAGAGTGCCTCCTGTGGGGGCGACGTCGAAACAGGAAGAATGCATGACAGAAAGACGACTTCATTATCGTGGAACAATTTCAGGTCGGGTAAGCATATCCTCGGCAGGTAGGTTAACTTTGTCGTTAACGACTCGCCAAACGTTAGCGACGCGCCCCACACCAAAGGTCTGAACGTTAACTTCTCCTTCCTGACGGTGCCTGACTGCGCAAGTGACTGAAGTGGCCCCTTCGCGCTTTGACGGTGCGCTGTCGGTCTTTCGACTCCTATAACGTGAAGACCAATTTGGTTTTCAAAGAGGAAACCTGGAAGTGGTTTCGTGGTAGTGGCAAATAAAGAAAAAGCACATAACCGTTTTGGCTAGATATTTTTTCACTCGCACTGTTTGCGAACGTGGGGTACATTTTTTACCTGAAATCTCGGAAGGTATTCTAGGTCTATAAATATATTCTTCCATTTATTGAAAGTATTCAAAATAAGCGTGCCTCATTAGCCACAAATTACTCTTCGCGATGAATGAATTTTTTACGTGCTCAACAGTGTGCTAGGAAAATGAGTATCTAGCTTTAACCCTGTCGCTGTTCATTGAATTCAAAGGGCATGTACAAGGTGCGATTATAGTCAAACGGCACGGTAAAATGATGATGGTATTTTTTTTCTCTTTTTGATAAGGGGACACTCTCGGTCGACGAATTTTTGGGAAGCATTTATATATCTCTGATTAGGGTTTCAAAAAATGTAGGATCTCACTTTCAACTCACAGTTTTATTCCGGACTATATTCTCCGTATTCTTCTTACCAGAATTGCCATCAGCTGGTTCTTCGTTCTCACGTAGTTTCTGACTACTTTCATTCACGTCAGTCCTACCTTCAATTGACTTGACAGGACTAGGAACGACATTCTCAGCAGGACGTTCCGGGCTGGAAACAGAATTTCTCGAAGCCATCAGGCTCCGAAACGGTCAATTCCACTCTTTGATTTCCCTTGTACACATAGGCTCTTCCCTTTCATTCAAGGCGGTGGCCCTGTACGTTAAATACTATCTTTGGAAATCACTTCTAATCACACTAAAAATAAGTCAGTGATCAATACCAACACAACCACGAATGAAAAATGGTTTAAGCTAGGACCTGTAAGGAATATCAAGTCTGTAAGTAATCAAACAACTCTCCATTCACATCGTATACATACATACCATTGATTAAATCAGGTTCGTGACCAATGCAGCATGAGAGAACATTAGCCAATAGTGACGTTCTAAACGGAAAGGTGAACATTAACTAATTTTTTCATGGCCTACCTTAATATCATTCGAAGGACCTTCATGGTCGAAGCAGAAAAAGAGTCATTCCAAATATATGTAAGTAGGTAACTGCTACATTGTTGCATACTTACCCCTACACAAATTAATATTAAAATAAATAAGTATAACTTTGGTCAATATGGATTGGAGGACCGCTCAATCGAGACTTGTGGTTTCAATCTTATTGTGGATAGAAGTGGGAGCATATATAGTCTTAAGACGCAACTTGAGATTCAGAAATAATCACTCTAAGCAAATGCATCACATATTTAGAACACTAGTTCCGCTCCAAAAATGTGATATGCATTTCCAAAAACATATGAGCCATTGCATTAATCTCCTTAAGAGAGGAAAGTCACCCGGAATCCTGAGCCTCTAGTAAAGAGGCAACTACAGAAGGGTCCACACAGAAAAATGAAACTATGTTTACCTCAATGATCTACCTCATCCAGGGATGATTCGGAGGGCCTCCAAACTAGGGGTCGGTTGAGGAGTTGAAGGATAAATTAGCCACGTCGTAAGGTTTTCATGGGCTAAGTAGCTCCGTGCTAAACTGATCTCGTGTCAGTTGATGACTCGAAGATGATAAGAGTTAGCAAACCCCACCTTCCCACTTCTCCCCAGCAATCTTATAACTCTGTTCCCCAAGTCCTCACCCACCTACCTGATGCCCATGTGCTTTCAGTGTCGCACATCCGGCCTCATCATAGTTGCGGTTCACTTGGATTAGATCCTTTTGTGCTATTGACTTTTGATAGGATATCAGAAATTGATACTGCTGGCCCATCCAACATTGCTATTTAACCAAAACGTCGAGATAACTTCACACTGTAGGACAAACAGCTGTTGCTCGCTTCGTTGAATTCATTTATCCATTGTGATCAGGCAGTCCCATCAATGCTTCTTGGGTTTCTGGAGGAGCAAATTAAGCAGTAAATGAAGCACTGAATGCTTGGATGAGCGAAACCGCTATAAAATCCATCCTCGTCATAAATTGTAAAATTATTTGAGCTATCCCCGATGTTCTCATTAGCTAATCTCCGTGAGCAGACAAATTGTCGCCGGACAAAATGTCGCCAAGAAAAAATGTCACCGCTGAGAAAATGGTGGTTCTGGTGTTATAAGGTTGGAGGTTGAACTGGGATAGGTATAGGAAGAAAGTTTGCTTCAGGAAAAAGCCGAGTACCAAGTACAAGCTAATATTCATTCAAAATAAGAAATCACATGAAGATATTCACAAAGTCCAAAAAAGGGGGAATCACATGACAGATAAAGTTCAGTCACAGGACAATAATGCTGACGACGCGTCCAACGTCAAACAAAAATTGTACAATATCCCGATTTGCAAAGTCAGCGACCATTGTACGGAGAGACTCATTAATTTGTTAATACTTCTTCCGTTTCTTCGGAAGTGGTAGTCCCATTTCATACTGCCGATTTTTTACTGCGTGCAAGTGTTGCTCTTTCTGCAACTTCTGAGCAAGGCGCGCAGTTGACGGATGGGCGATCCCAACAGAGTGAATGAATGCTTGGTGCCACCCCTCAAATGTGTTGATGCTTCTTGATAGGTCATCGAAAACACGGTGGTATTGGTTCCATAATGGAATGGGAAATCGAGGTGCGGCTCATCGTCCTCTTCTAGGTCTTCCGATGTAATTGTCTTCGAAATAATCCAGAAGAGGATCCATTTCCCTGAAATCATTGCTGCCTATCAATTCTTCGTAGGTCGCAGCTACTTGGTCAGGTGGAACAAATGCCAACACCGTCAAACACTTCATTCCTGAGGCGAAGTCGGCATCCGCGATATACCTTCTTTGCAAACCATCCGCTTGAAGCCGTCTCCAGATGTTCTGCTCCAGATGAAAGTGACAGCCAGCCATGTCCACTCCAGGGAATGTCTCTTGGAAAGCGTTGATTTCCGCTAGCTCAAAGCCTGTGACCACTGTGGTAGGAGCGCAACCAGGGACCAATGTTAATACATCCTCCAGCAAACGTCTGTAATCTCTCTTCGTCCTGGTAGAAGTGCGTAAACACATGGATGGTTGACGTCACGCTGAAGAGCATGTATGGTGTAGAGCTGATGATGCTTCTCGGGAGTTACCTAAAAAAATAGCAATACATGGTATAATAATATATTGTAAATAATATGAAAGAAAACACGATAATGTATTAAACTCGGGAGATACTCGAATTCTTGCATCATGCTAATTGCATGAACTGATAAGTATTTAACTGTGAAGAACTTGGTTTATGAAGACTTCCTAACCTTGAATGTTCCATCTGCGAACCAGTGCTGACATCGTCTCAAAATGTCAAGGTCAGTTGAAGCTGCGAACAGGAGGAAATCATCTTCCTTGACTCTCAGGAATTGTTCTCCGGTGATCGTGTTCGCAAAATGATCCACTTCCTTCTGACCAACTAAGGCTTTCTGTCTTTGACGGCGGATGTCACGGCTCCAAGTTTCTTGACTTGGTAACATTTAAACCTTGTCAAGGGAAACAAGAGCTATGCCATGTTGAACGATATTTCTGGTGACTTCTTCAGTTTCTTTAGCCCTTTCTTTTCATATCAGCGCGTACTTGATCGACTTCAGATCTACCATGGTCAGGTCCATGATTGTGTTCTCCTATAAAAGGAAAATTGGTTGTGAACTTTTCTTACGAATGCTTAAGAAAGGCTTAAGAAAAAGAGCATAATAGAAAAATAAATCCCAGCTATAAATTGACAATAAAAATGTTCATGAAGTATGTCTATTTTAGTCAATATATAGTCTATTTAGTCAATAATAGTATATATATATTACATAGCTTATTATGTGTAGAACATCTGATTTCTTACTGATAGATTTCAGAAAACTATTTCCACTTCTATCGCAAATACATTAGTTCAAAGCTCTCCGAATGGATAGATATGCAAAAATACTCTGCTCACCTGGTTCCTTCAGCACTTGATCTCCAAGAGTATGCATTCTTGCTTTACAAGTCCTGTTTTCACATCTCCAAATGATCTTCCCTTGAACACCATACTTCTCCCTCGTGAATCGGAAATTTTGATGCAGCAACTTCTGCGTGTTCTTCTGTGTTTGAATCAACTCCATCTCGTCAGGGAATGGCACAGTAGGCAGATGAATTGAGTTATGGGTTGCAAATCCCCGCTTTATATACGGTAGATTTTTTTACCTCCACTGCTATTTGGTTTCCTTATCTATTTTGTATGACTTTTTTAGTTTATGGGCATCTCAGCGGGGGGAGTAGGAGTCACCTTCATTGGGCTTTTTTAAAACGAGAGGATTAGTGGTGAGGAGGACTTGTAAAGGGGGCGGAAGAAGAGGAAAATTAATATTTTTCCTTGGGTTGCTTCCCTCCCCCCCACCAAGAAATGTCAAGATGTATATCAACCCTTTCAAGGAAACATTCACATTCCTCTGGCAAATGACTCGCCTAAGTAAGAGGCGTGGGAACGTACAGGCTTCCTGAAATGGTTTCAATGGCCTATTGTCTATAGATGGTTATCATCTTAGCTGTATGTTCGTTGACAGGGTTCTTCTAAAATGCTAGGGGGTCACACTTCAATCCGTTTCCTGACCTCTACGCACGATTCCAACATGGTCGTTAGCACTATCCCGCATCTTTAATTACGTAAGGCGAATATTTTGTCAAGCGATAGTATGTATCGTTAACATTCGTCCAATACATTTTTCCCGCGACATTTTGTTCGTGACATTTCGTCCGCGACATTGTGTCCGGCGACATTTTCTCCTAGCACCGCACACCGCTAATCTCCTAACATCTCAGTAGGTGAACGAGTTATATAGACACCATTGTGATGGGGTAATGGCATCACTGCCACCTACGTGTATGTGGGGTCCTGATGGTAATACTTTTTTAGTCTATTCTGAGTGGATGCCTTGTGAGGATGTTAATGCTCTGCTAGGTATAGGTTTAGGAGAACCATGTTTTGCTCTTAACATTTAGGCCTAATCATCTGCTTGATTGGACTAGGCTCTTCTATATACAAGGTGGACCAAAAAACCTCCCCAAATTTAAAGTTTAATAACTACAAAGCCATCAAACAGGTACTTCTGAGTGAAGTTTAATTGTTCTGTCTCTGTTACGTTGGATCAAATGAAAAATTTCAGGAGAATGGGACTAAAAGAAGAGCCCTGATGGGCTTTAGCGAATTTTTTTTCCTTCATGCCACCTAGTTTCAGCCTTATACGTTTTCCTATTTTTGCTGGCGGTAAAAAAGGCATTTGGAAAAGTGACCCACGCAAAACCTGTGCTCTGGGGAGACGCACAACAAAAGTTGAATTTTTCCTTAAATCAACATTACGTCCGTTATGCGTGCGCCAGCTGCTACTTTTCTATTTCTGCCCAAATCGCTTGAATATGAAAAATTCTTTGAAAACGTTCCGTCCCCAAGAAATATGCCTCCCCCCCCAAAAAAATTCTGAAATTTGACATTTTACCTCAGCTCAGTGCGTCAGCTGTCACGTTCTTGCCAAGTTTCAGCTTTCCATGTGTCTCCGTTTGATTGAAGCAAAGAGAATTATTTGAAAATATGTTCCCCTAAAAGGTGTGCCCTAATGGCATGTATCACCAAAGTAGATATTTTCCTGAACTCAGCATGCGAATAGCTAGTTATGTAAATCAGTCATGATCACCTATATATAATAAAAGTGCATTTTTTCTTTACTCAGCTATCCATCAGGTACTTTTTTTTGCCAACTTTAATACTTCTAGCACCCTCTGTTTTGCTGTATCAGAAAATTCGTAAAAATACGCCTTTAGCAAAATATGTGCCCTGAGGCGTTTTAACCGAGAAGTACCTTTTTTTAAATACCGAAATGAATCCTAAGAGAACTACATGCCCACAAAGTTTCAACCTTATGCGTTTGTCCTTTTCGCTGGTGAAAAAACATGTTTGGAAAAGTTGACCCACCCAAAAGCTATGCCCGGATGGGATGCAGCATGAAGGCTGGATACTCCCTCAACTCAATATCATGTCACTTATACGTGCGCCAAGTTTCGCCTTTCCATTTCTGCCCAATTCGCCACGACATTTTTTTTTACGTAGACCCTCAAAAAAATTCCCCCAGGGGATATATTGAGGCTTACCGTTTTTCTTTAATTCCGTGTCTCATTAGCCACATTCGTGCTAAGTTTCAGCTTTCCATGTTCTTCAGTTTAATTGGTGCGAAACAATTATTTGAAAATTTCATCTCCCTTTGAAATTTGTCCCCCCAGTGGAATGGATCTAAAAGTTTACTTTTTTCCTGAACTCATAGTCCCGGTAGGCATGTCCATGCCAGGTTTCAGCTTCCCATGTCTCTCCGTTTTACAATATGAAACATATTGTTACGGAGGGAGAATGAGTAACGGGGTTAAGGCAAGAGAGGGGGAAAGAAAGCCAAGGAATGGCCGGGAATTGAACCCGGGTTTCCTGTTTACCCTTCAGGTGTGCTACTACTGCACCACCGAACCTGTGACAGCCAGTTGTGCCTCTCGATTCCATCCTCATCCGTTACAATATATATTTAAAAACTTCTCCCCTCAAAATGTGTACCTCCAGTGCATGTATATCCAAAATCGTATTTTTTCTGAACTCTGCATCCCAATAGGTACTTCTGTACCAAGATTCAGATTTCTAACCCATCTAGAACACGGTTAGAATTAGCGTCAATCAGTCAGTCACGATCGTCTATATATATTAGATGCTAGGGCGTCTGTATGTCCTCAAGTCCATGTGCGCATGTACGGCGCTTTCTGCTTGCCTCCGAATGCACATACCCCTCTCTCGGGCTCGCACCTTTTTCGACCATTGTGTCTCTCTTGAGAACGTAATAGCTGGAGGGGTGGGGGGAGGGGAAGTTCGTTAGGCAAAAGAAAACGATGAAGCGGGAGAGAATCGAAGGCGGTACTACCACTACACCTCCGACCCAAACATGTTCTGTTAGTATTCTCCATGCCATGTCTAACACTGCAAGATGAGAGAGAGCCATTATAGGCACTCCCCCGCTCCCCCTCTCCACTTAGCAGCGTATACACATCCGATGTGGACTTTTCCGCAGGGATGTGTAAAACGTCGCGCGTATTATACTTGGAGTCCGCTTTTATTCCTGGAGCGTTAATATCCGAAAATGCGACACCCTTAACCTTGGCCTCCTCGGAGTTCGTGGATGTTTTCCACAGGTTGGAGTCTCCGTCTCGCTATTAAGCTAGCAGTTTCTTTTGAGTTTTTGCGACTGTTGGATTCTTCCTCGAGAACAGGAGAGAGAGAGAGCGGCTGCCGGGTATATTGTTGAAATGTTGACTGAACTCGTGGATTTCCGACCATGTTCACGACAGTAGAGAGGGAGAGGGGGGGGGGGGCAAATGGGGCAATATGCCTCATGTTTCTCGCTTGGGGGGCCCACATCGGATGCTAAACGTATTAGTGTTCAGTTGAATAGCGTTCGTTAGCAAGGAAAAGTTGACTGAGAGTGCTGAAGCGGCAAGGTGGGGGGGGGGGGAAAGGGGGGAAAGGGAATTACGTGGAATTGCTCCAGGCCTCACGACTCTCTCACAACCCTCGACTATTCAATTCTATCGAGAATGTCATAATATATAACAATTTCCGGTCAGCTGATATAATCTCTTTTTCCGTAGCCACTGGTAAATCGAACAACATTAATCTCATTTCGAGCGATACTGAAAATTCGGAATGTTATCCCTCACAGTTCTGCGCTTCAATTTCACTAAGAACCAGCTGTCCAGGTCTTTCCTGCACTCATTCCAAGGAATTCGAGTGGCTGGCAGCAAGAATAACTCTACGCGGATTTTTGAAGAAAGTGTTGCATGTCATTTCTTTAGATCCTATATTAAGTGAATTGGGACTGAGTGTAACTGCTACTCAAAGGGCAAAGCACCACGGCACCACCAAGCGCCAAATTTAAGAGTATTTCAGTAGATTATGCTGTAAGTAATTGATGGCTAAGTTCATTCTGGCTAATGATAGGGGTCATTCCACGCCAAATCGACCAGCGAGTGAGCTCGACCATCTCGGAGTTTGACGAAAATCGGCATACAGGGTAGAGGAATCGATTTCAATTTTTTTTCCCACCTGTTTTCAATCTCTCCTACATATCTCCAGATATAGACATTTTAATGTGACCTACTTTTCGCTCTCGGCACCCATACTGACTGGAATTGTACAATGTTTTCTGCAATAACTTCCACTCTAGTTAAAATACGAGCTTCATTCTGGTGAGATTTTAATTGTGAGATCGGCGTCTATAGATTGGTTCCAGCCACTACGAGGTCTGATGAAAAAGTTCCAGTACATTCTTGTTAAAAAAAAGACTGCTTTAGGTAGGGGGCTAGGACTAGTGTAGGTGGGAGTTGGGGGGGGGGGGGGGGGAACAGCACGCATGGTGAAACCTCCTTTGCGCTAGGAGTAATCAGTCGCGAATCACGAGCGTTGAAATCCGGTCTTCTCTGTGCCCTTAGTCGAATTTTCGATCATTCATCATGATCCTGATGCATCCCGAGTTTGTCCCACAAGGCCAGACTTACTACAATGAGGCTCATCAGGCTTACTACAAATATGTTTTGACCAGTCAGCGAGGAAAACAATTAGGAGAAAACGGCCCCAACTTTTCAAAAATGAAGCCAGGTTTTTGCATCACGAGAAGGCTCCAGCCCACACTGCTCTCACAATTCCAGAGTTTTTGCCTTAAAAAAAGAACTGTGTTGCCCTACACTCCCTATTCACTGACCTGCCTCCTTGTGACGTTTTCCCTGTTCCCCAAGATTAAATTTCACCTGAAAGAAAAAATGTGAAGATATTGCAAGCATCAAGAATAAAAGTGACGAGGCAGCTTAAGAGTCTTACACTCCAGGACTTAATGCACTGCTTCCAGAAGTTGCAGGAGCGTTGTATCGAGGGGGGAATACTTTGAAGGGGACAACAATTAATTTTAATTTACTTATGAAAAATAAAGTTTATGTATAAAAGTGCTGCAGCCCATTTTTATCAGACCTCGTATTCTCCTAAGCCGAAAAAAGATATCCCATTTGATAAAAAAAACCCTTTGATCAAGCTCAGAGGCCAATATCAGACCTTGTCACCACAGGAATTCGTTGTTTCGATATTTCCTTAAGATACAAATAAAAGATAAAAAATTGACCCCATGGATCAAAATTCCGCTTTATAATTATTGTTAGGGACCTCGAAGAAGGGCCCAAGAGGCACTTTTCCAGACTCAGGGTCACCGGTGTGGACGGGAAGTAGTCAAATGTCACGATTTCGATGGGTCTCTTTTGAGGGTTTTATCTCCGGCATCGTTCCATGCAGAACTTTAAAATTAGTATCGTTCTCATCCTTAGATCCTACTCTAAACAATAATGTAAAATTATTAATGATGATACCACGGGGTCGGGATGAGGAATGAATTTTGCGAAAATCTCGTCTCGTAGTGCCTCACGTTTGCCCCTCCCAAATCCGTCGTACGCAACGCATCGAGAAATCCATATAAACGATTTTGCATCATGACTAGTTGCATATTAATGCAAAGTGGCGTTCAAATCATATAGACAGTTTTCGCGTGCCATTCGAAAATACACTAAAAAATCAAGTTTTTTTTTTAGCTATTTCGATCTTCGGAACCGGATTACTCGGGAACGAATAGGAGATGCTCTGATTTTTATGCAACGATACTTAGAGACGACTATCATGAAGGACTCTGTCAAATTATATGGCAAATTATTCATAATTTTCATATTTATATTGATTTGACTGATGCCAAGTCGGAGAATCCTGCAGGAATCGGTCGCGTTTTCCCCTGTATGCCCCCTCCCTCGCATAATACCCCACTCTGCTTCCGCGCATCATGTGGCAGAATGACCCACAATTCATATGGTACTTGAAACTTCTTTCTAGGTTTACGGGTTATCGAATGATGGGTCTTCATCCACGTTAAAGTTTGTTTTTTTCCCCCCCCCCCAAAAAAAAAACGGCATGAGCAGACGACAGGATTCACGCATATCCTTTCGCAAATTCTCTCTCCTTATTCCCCCCTTCACCCCATCTACTCTCCTCCAGACTCTCGTGCCAGGACGTGCCTGGCACTTGCTTTCTCGCCCTGTCTCGTCCTCTGGACGTGTGACTCGGACTGGGACAAGCTTTCCTTTTTCCCTTCTACCCTTTCGTTCTTCAAAATCCTATTTCCATGTAGTGTACTAAATGCAGTCTTATTTTCACTGTTCGCATTCACGCTTGCTGTCTATGGAACTTTCATCTAACCAGTTTTGCACATGAAAAACGGAGTCAACCACAAATAAAAGTTTACTTCCAATGAGATTTATTCATTAATGCAAAGACTTTCTCCTCAACTGAGTTACTAGCTTTTTCGTCGGTAGATGAATGCAATGACGTGAGTGCAGCTGTATGGAAACGCTGATCATTTCCGCTGTTAATATGACAGAGAAAAATAACGAGTATTTTTCTTCCGGCCTCAATTTTTCTAGCGGATCTGGAGAGTGCAATTTCTACGTCGGAATGAGTAAATTATTTTTTTATTCCATCGTTGCTTCACCGGAGAAGAACGTGTACACTCCGAAGTGTACGCGAGACGCGTAGCTGAAAATCCAGATGCGAACATTTGACGCGTTCCCTGGGTAAATTTCTCGTGAAGTCCTTGAATGCTTCAAGCTCTAGGAGAAAGAGCATACGAGGTATATGAGGCTCTTCCTTATGCCTGTGGTATTGCCTTATGCGAACCAAGGGCGAGAAAATGGATTCAGCATTCTTGATTATCTTCTCGGTTGATATCACTAATGTCTTCCAGAACGCAATTGGGATTCGGCGGTGGTTTTTTGTGGAGTTCGTCTAGGAAGAAATATTAAAAACAAATTTGTGAAATACTGGCATACTAAACTGATTACCGCATCTGTATTCGTTCTCTTCTCTTCCGATTCTATTTCATGTAGGCGATAGGATCAGGAGGAAATAAAATGTATTGTAGGTGATAGTAAACAATGAATTTTTTGCATATGGTTATCCATCCACATCCGAAGACCTAGGACGCTATGCGAAGTAGAAACAATCGTGTTCAATCTAAAGTCGGCATGCTATTCAGGGTCAGCGTTACAGATAGGGGACCAAACAAAAACGGGAGAACATATGCAGGTGCTTCATCTACCGGTATAGGCGGCGATTCATAGGGGCTCAGGGGGCTCGAGCCCTCCCTAAACAAATTTGGCAGAAGGGGCTCATAGCGAGGATAGCGATGACATGAGAATAAGGAATACTTGCAAGAGTACTGTCACTGAGCCCTCGCATATTTCTCAACAAATCACCGCCTATGCTCCTATCACTCTGAAATTCATGTATTGCGTACATAGGCACAAGTAAGAAAAAAGTTACCTGCTGAATATGGATAATTGTAGATAGCGTAGGGTTGATCCTCCCCTATCGTTGATTGATGCATCTTTCCTAAACCACTTTGAGCTTCGCTTAGCAGCCCCGGAACTTCTTTAGAACAAATTCAGCAATTCGGTTCAGTCTGCCTCAAGAATTTCTTGCTTATTGGTGCGAATACTGATGACAGACGTTTCTACCGCGTATTTATATTTTCGTCGACAAGATCTCCGTTCCTCCAAATCAAGCAATGAGCTAATGAAAAGCAAGGGTTCGTTCAAATTACCAACGAAATATTATGTGTTTCTCCCTGTATCCTTCATATCAATGAAGAAATGTCGATTGGAAATAACTGCAATAGATAAATGTTCAAAATTAAAAAAAAATTTTAAAACCCACATGGACCATTAGGAAGTGGACGCGGTGAACGACAACGACTGAAAAGCAAGATTCGAAAAGAAACGAAGAAACGAAGAACATTCTAGGTTCGCTACTGATTATGGAGTTTAGATTTCCTGCAATTGTTTCAGCCCTACACCTGGGGAACATCCATCCCTCAGAGGTAAAGTGCTTTCTAAGCGCTTGTGCACTGACAGCAATGAACGGATTCACATTAGAAGGCCTTCACAAACTAAATGCTGTTAGGTCCGCTGGAGAGGTTCATTGTAGTTTTCCACATAATTAACAGGAGGGCGTAACCCTTACAGAAAAAGCTCAACATGTTGAAATTGAGACAGTAAATCAACGGTTATTCGTCATTGAATCACTGGTTATCAACAGTGGTCTCTGTTGAATCACCGATGACATTTTTGGACATACCATTTTACCTATACAAGCATATGTTCTAAAGGAACATCTGGCAGAGCTTTCAAAAATGTTGATGTGTCTGATCAATTACTTTGCAGAGCTTCAGAAACTTTTAGGGAAAGGAATTCTCTAGGTACTGCATTGCAATGCGTTTGAACTGAGAAATATGACGGAAATAGTTTAATATTCGTTCGCGAGAATGGAAAATTAATATTCTCATGGAAAAAGAAAAAAAAAACATTGATAGAAACATCTCCGGCTTATAAATTGAAAATAATATTCAAGTGTAAGTTCCAATAATTCATTTTCGAATTGTTTAATAAAATTTGAAGCCACATTTATTTATCTGGGAATGGAGGCCAGCTGGACAGGGATCTGATCACAGACGAGATTAGCGCGCGGTTTCTGAACAGTGTGGAAGTTGCATCAGTGAATGCTGAGTGAATCCCAAAATTGTTGCAACTGCAAAGAAAATGCGTTGGGCGAAAGTTTATGAAATTCTGAAAAAATCTTGTAATCCTCCACCAAACCAAAGCCAACCAACCTCCCACTACCCCAAAATAGCCAAAACCAAAAATGGCACCACAGGAAACTTATAAAGCCATGAAAATCATAAACTGCTGGACGCAATGAAAGACACCGACAGTACCAGACAGCTGGTTGTACATAGGTAAAGTAAGGTAAGGCAAAAAGGTTGGCTTAATCAGCGAATACCCAAATGGGCAGTGAAAACCGCTCTCATTTGAGCCGTGCACATAGATTGAATTCAAATAAAACAGTGACGCCTTCCCTAGCAATAGCCACCCAAGGCAGCAGGTAGGCTATGACCGGCTCCTAGCCCAGAAGAAGAGGACATATAACAAATAATCTAACTATGGCAAAACAGCCTGCAGATATGGGGCAAGGCTTAAGGAAGTTAAAAAGAGAATGGACAGCGAAGGATCTTATCCTAAAATTTGTCAGGCAGCCTGCGTCATCAGGGTGTTGAGGCCGCAAGTCTGATCGAACAAACCCCAGCCAGAAAGTTTCTACTGTCAGGCGCTACGGCTATGGAATTAAATAGTTAGACTGTATCTAATGCCTCAGAGGCAATCACGGCTTAAGTCCCTCTGTCAGTGCCACAGACAACGATCGATTAGCTCGATCAGCCTCGCGACCGAAATGCAAGGTAGACTGAAGCCTATGAAAGAAATGGAGCGAGAGCACGGCTCGGAATGGCTCAAGCGAAAGAGGGAAAAGAAAAATGGGGGGGGAAGGCTAGCTGCGAAAACAAGCCTATGCAAGAAAAAGCGCAGCCCAGGGAAAGCCCTACCATGCATTCAGTTAACTGTGTCCTACACTAACAGACTGGAGCTAAACCCAGAGTGCCTCTGCTACCTTTAGGCCTTGGCCTTGACACATTAGGTCAATAGCACCTGACACAACCCCGACTAACTGGATAAGCCCTAGGAGAAATTAAAGAAAGCTATGGGAAATAAGCCCATGCATCGGTAAACTGCCATCACCGGGATTGTATTGCAGTCACTCTGTGCTGCAACAGCTGCACATCCGAGCTGTATATACAGCAGAATTATAAAAAAAACCTCCAAACTAACGCAACCACGGAAAAGTATCACACCCTTCAGTTGGATACTTGCGAAGATCTTGCTTAAATTGCTGAGAAAAGAGTTTAAAGTATTTCTTCAAGAGGTCTGTCGAAAATCCGTTATTTCTCAGCCTTTGGTGTAAAAGTTCACTATTAAAGTTGAATCCTACTAAATCAGCAGATTAGGCAAAGCCTTTTCAATTGGGATATTACAACATTTTTCACGATATGGCTAGGAACATTGCTTCTGGCGTTGGGCATACTAATGAAATCGAAGTTGAAATCCCTTCTTTTGTCATATACATCTGTGATGAAGCAATCATCATGTACAGAAATATTTAAATCCAGATAATGGGCATATTTGTATGGGGGGAAACGAACAGTTTCTTCGAGCTCAAGACAATCAGGATATATTTGATTCAGCTCATCCTGTATTACAGAGTTATTTATAGAGAGTATATCATCTATATATCTGAAAGTATATAAAGATGCTTCTGGATTTGGGGTTTCTATCATTAACTTCGACTCATAAAAAGAATAAAAATAAATTTGCCATATTGGTAGAGTAGTTACTGCCCATTGGAATCCCAATTTTTTGCCTAAAAATCTGATCACCAATTTTGATGTAATTATTATCTAAGCAATTCCTCAAAATGACAGAAAATAAATCTTTACTAATGAAAGTATATTTATAAGTGAAACCTGATTCTGCATAGTCCTGAAAAAGCTCAAGAATGTTAAGATGCAGGATATCTAAAGGTATTTTAGTGTATAAAGTAGAAAAATCCCAAGACATTACAGAAGTGGCTCTTCTGGAATCATTTAGTACCTTGATTGCTTGCAGCACCTTACTATTGTTATTGATTATCCAGGAGCAGTGGCAATTCTTGCACCTCAGTCTGATCTTCTCACAGAGTCTGTCAAGGATGCCATTTAAAAGTAGTGCAGAACCCTTCAAACAAGTACCTATAGAACTGGCTATGAATCGAAATTTAATTGGGACTTTATGAAATTTAGGAATTGAAAACAAAAAAGGCAACTTCATATCTTTTTCTTCTACAGTGATATTAAACTTGCTGTTAATTTTCATAAGGTTGTTCAGGATTTTATTTTTGGACTCTTTAACTGGTTCATAGGTGGCGCTTTCCAGAATTTCTTTTTTCAAAATAATACCATATAGCCTTTTACAGATGAAGCAAAAATTATTACTGGCTTGATCAATGACAATGATGAAAAAGTATTCGCGTAGTTTAGCCAGGGCAGCATCGAACTCTACTTATGTCAAAAAAGTTTTCAGAATCCTTGGGGATGAAGTTACTTAATGAAAGCTTGATTTGCCTAATTATGTGAATTTTCCATTCTAGGAAGGCAATCGTGGGAATTCCCATTTTATTCGATGTGCGCTTAATGTACTCATCCAAGGAAATCAAAAACTGTTGAAAAAAGTATTCCTTATTTAATTTTCTGTTTAGCCTATACTTGCTACCTTTGGAAATTAGATCTCTAAGCCGGACATTCTCTACAATGCCCGGGTTGCCTGTAAGAACATGCTCATGGTGTCCATCGATATAATTGCTGTAACTATTGTTGCTGCATGAGCAAGGTAAACTCTCAAGCGAATCGAGATCGAGATCATGAACAAATTGTCTGTAATTGCATACTAGCATGATCAAAGGTTTTTCCAAACTATAGGAAATTCTTGGATAGGCATCTTTCATGGGAAATTTGAATTTACATTAGCAGAAGTGAAATATCTTGTGAAAAGGATCCTTTCTGATGAAATAAAGAATCAGCACTTCATATATCTTGTTATAGACTTTTGTAAATTTAAACATTTGTTGTAGCAGCATTTATATCCTGACATTTCATCCAAAATATAGTTAAGTTCATTTTTAAACTAATTATATTGCTCCAAATGTCACGTCCGACACAGTGGACAGACCTATAACATAACCTTTTCAATAAAACATTGCAACAAGGAATTCCCAAGGTGGCATGTGTCAATATTGGACACTGTACTTAAAGTGTTTGATCAAGAGGAACATCTAGCTTCAACTCAGGAGAATAGTGCCTGGAATAAATTTAAAGACGCCAATCACAATTAAAGTGACACCTGAATGAGGTTTATATGTTAACTAAAGGGGAATTTATCGCTAAACAAGTTTCACAATTCCAGTCTGTAAGGGCGCTGAGAACGACGATAACATAGCAATGCATGCAGTGAGGGACAACACTATGTCAATGTTTGATACAGTTCAACTTGATGACACATAACACGAGGATGATGCGTTCCATTTAATTCAAATTTTAGTCAATCTCACTCCTAATTCCGTGCTTTTGATTGGTGCCATTCTCTCATGAATTGAACTTTCATTGGCCCAGCTGCAACTGTTTAAATCTAACCAGATCATTCACACGATTTTGTCCCTGACACTCAGACATACGCAACGCGAATTGATTTATTCTAAGCGGATTCTCATGTAATATTCAACATTGCCTGGACCCATCTGGGCATGCTATCGATCACGTCCAAGCATGCTTGAACTGAAATGGCGTCCTATTCGATCTTAACCTGCTCCCGCAACTAATAAATGCAGGCTGAATCATTTTCGTATCCCCCCCCCCCCAACCTCCGTTTCCAGTATTGCCACATTTTTCTATTGGATTGAGGTCTGGCGACTAATCTGAACATTCTAGGTCTTCGATTCCGTGGTACTATGACGATTAGGGGTCCATCCGCTGGGTGTGCTTCGGACCATTGCCCTGCAGACACACCACTTCTCCCGGTTCGAGCTGTTAATACTACTAACCACATCCAAAATGGTTCGCGCAGGCTGATTTTCTCTACCAACTCTTGTTGTTTTGCTGGTATGACATCAGAACACAGTTCTTCTGCCGATGGAATCATGTCATTCTCCCAGGTTTCGCTGCATTTCTCGCTGTTAACTGTCCCAACGATGAACAGCAGCTGGCCGACCGATTTTTTTTTTGCTCGTGCATCCCTACGCTATGAAGCTGTCAAGGAATGAAACCATCTGGATGAAAAGCCCCGTCCTGCATTAGAGAACTCTCGTGCGGTGATCCCAGAGGTAGATCTGGAACCTGGAATAGTCGCTCCATACCACTTGATTGCAAACTGCCAACGGTCATTTCTTGAACTCTTCCGCCCATCCGAATCGCTTCTTCTTCAGGTTTGATGTTGACAGTGACTGTACTTTGTCTTGTACGATGAACAGCCCATCATCAAGTGGTGGCGACAGTAGTAATGAGTGGAAAATAACGAAATAACGAAATATGGGAACGGTGAGCAGCTCGGCTGCTCTGCCTTAAAATAACGTCATCAAATGCTAGGGGCCTCAACAGAGCTAGCTGATCCGCTGCTAGTGGCTGGAGAAAAAGACGCGCCCACAGACTGGAATTGTGAAACTTGTTTAGCGATAAATTCCCCTTTAGTTAACATATAAACCTTGGGGGGGGGGGGGGGGGGGGGGGGGGGGGGGGGAGCAAGCCTACCATGACGTTCAAGCGACCTTGTAACTCTTGCTGTTGGTCAATTATATAGAGCTGAGCAAATTGGGGACGTTCGTTGGTAGCTGGTTGTAGGGGTCCCATGAAATGATGGACGGCGCCGCTAATACGGAACTGGTGGACACCACCAGCGAAATGGATGTCAACCTTGAGTTCTTAAGAAACAAACTGCAGTACACTGTTGTACCCCCGGATGTTCTTCATAAAATGTCTTGCTTTAGAACTGTTGCCACACAGTAGGTTGGCTAGAGGCTTTGGAGGTGGAGAAAGAGGTACTAAGGCCATCTTCCCTTTCCCACAACATAGAGTGAAAACGGGTTGACCATATCTGTTAACAAGCTTTTCATGGTGCCACATCAACGCGCTACAGAGAGTCAGTAACGGTCCACGCGGCCTAAGTAATACGGCCGAATGTGAGTCAAAAGATTTCCTGCTGCAGATCTGAAGGAGTTATGGAGAGGCTGAGCGCGCGTTGTTGACGCCCAAAGGCGTCAGCTTCTTCACGCTGTTCTTGGGGTGTCAGTTCGTACGCCACGTTCTTCTTGACGTCGTCGGGGAATTGCTTCTTGAAGCTGTTCTTGAGGCATAGCAGTCCGCAGTTGACTTCGTTGGATATTGGCTTCCTCACGTTGTCCATGAGACATGACCGCCTGCCGTTGACGTCGTTTAGCGTTGAATTTCTCACGTTGATCGTGGGTTATGGCAGTTCGCTGGTCGCGTCTCCTTGCATTGACGGCTTTAAGCTGCTGTGCGGACATCACGACCCTCCGCGCAGGGTTCGAAACTGAGGTGGCTTCTTGTTATTCAGAATTCATGTCTCAATCAGGCTTTTCTAAGTTGAAACATGAATGAAGAAAAACGATGAAATGGAGCATAGCAAATGCTGAGGAAGGAAGGCTATACATGGAGGGGTTAAGTTCCTGTAGGCTTGCGCTGAGTGAAAATGAAGGGTAGCCTATATCGGAAACTAAAACTTTTTGTAGACTAGAACATGTCACGGACAACCGCCAACGCCGCCACCACGGACCACAGTTGAATTTATTATATTGATGAGGCTACTCGAACCTTATGATGTGATTTTGGTCTCAGTTGACCGAAGTATACGTTTCCAGTCCTCCATGTTCTGTTTGCTGCGTGATGGACGTGGTGACAGCCCAGCGAGGCCCTCACAGAGCGGTATGTGGACGGGACACCCGAATATGGTCGAGGCACCCTGATGCTTTCGGGACGTATCACGGCCAAGGGAGTTAGAATGGCTGTGAAATAGTAGTAAGAATTGATGCCAAGCTGTATATAGCAGGACAATGGTCCGAAGCACACCCAGCGGATGGACGTCATAGAACCACGGAATCGAAGACATAGAATGTTCAGATTAGTCGCCAGACCTCAATCCAATAGCAAAAAAGTGCGGTAACACTGGAAACGGAGGTTGGTGGGAAATGAAAATGATTCAGTCTGCATTTATCAGTTGCGGGAGCAGGTTAAGACCGAATGGGACGCCATTTCAGTTCAAGCATGCTTGGACGTGATCGATAGCATGCCCAGACGGGTCCAGGCAATGTTGAATATTACATGAGAATCCGCAAGAATAAATCAATTCGCTTTGCATATGCCTGAGTGTGAGGGACAAAATCGTGTGAATGATCTGGTTGGATTTGAACAGCTCCAGCTGGGCCAATGAAAGTTCAATTCACAAGAGAATGGCACCAATTAAAAGCACGGAATTAGGAGTGAGATTGGCTAAAGTTTGAATTGAATGGAACGCATCATCCTCGTGTTATGGGTCATCAAGTGGAACTGTGCGAGACATTGACGTAGATTTGTCCCTCACTATATATCTGGAGATCTGTGGATGAGGTAATTAATTGATTAGATTTTTTTTTCGATTTCCCTACGTGTATGCCGATTTTCGTCAAAATCCGAATTAGTCGAGCTCACTCACTGGTCGATTTGGCGTTGAATGATTCCAAACTTAAGATATGCATCTTATTAAACGTGATTTTGTGCATTCTCAATATTGCATTTACCACGTACAGTATATTACTGTGCGAGAAGCTCAATCTGTTTTAGCATGTATTTGTAGGATAACATTGCAGATTCATGCCTGGACTATCTGAGTCGTCCTTTCCATAAACGATTCGAAGAAGACAGAAAAAAATTGATAATCAGTGAAATCCAAGCTTTACTTAATACCGACATGCGTTTCATTAGCATTTACTATATTACCCAAACGATGAGGTGACCAGTGGTTTCTTGCTCCAAACAACAACGATGGGAACATAGAATTGTTCCATGAGAGAAACTCTTCAAGTTCGATCGGGACACTCCATTGAAATCTTTGTTCATTTTTTGCGTATGACGGTAAAACCGCGATTCAAATATTACTTGAAGAGCGCCTTTTTTTTAAAAGGGAACCATACAGTTTTGTGGGCATTTTGTCCCACAGATCTGTAGGGTGCCCTTTTGAAAGTCGATAATAAAATAGGGCTTCAGTCTGCTTTTGGAGGGATTTAGTGTTCTTGATGCCTGTCATGAGGAATATTGTTTTTGTGTTGCAAGTATAAAAAAAGCAAAATCGTTTTCTCTTTCTCAACTATATGCAGCATTATGAAATAATTTTTGCGTTTTAATGTATATGTGGATATTATTGCTGGTACGGAAGACCTCATTTTTGCAAAGTTTTCAGCTGCTAATTCCAAGCTCCAAGATTCAACGGCTATGAAGTCATGCTTGAATTAATTAGAATATGGAATGATGTAAGGTGTCCCTCCACGAAAATTAATCTTTTCAGACCAAAAATGTACTTTACATTTTTTTCTTCCTGTGAGAGCCTGGAAGTAATGTCCATAATTTGTCCCACCATTTTTGAGGCTTATAGTGGACATCAGAATCTGCTGAGTTTGGTGGATCAAAATGACCAATATCCAGTTCATCAAGCACATCGGATGGGTTGAAGCTCTGAAGTTCCATCGCAAATTCCGCATTCTCGCGTGCTGCTTGAAGATACTTGATCCTCTGGCTGCTGCCAGGTTGCTTGTCATATTTCTCGTTAGATATCAATATATCGATGTAATCTGTGAATTCCAAAGGGTCGGGCTTCAAAGCTATTTCATCAAGCCTGCGCTTGCATGCATGCGCCTGTTTTGTTAGTTGTAAAACTAATTCTCTGTTTTGATTGAAGCCTTTCGTTAGTTTTTTAAGAACACGTTCATCGTACGAATGGATCGTACGATTTGGATGGGAACATCTGGCTCTGGAATTGTCTGCTTCTTCTTCCTCTTCCTCTGAAGAGACCGAGCTTGCATATACGTTCAACTGCTGCCCTCCGTGATGCCTCACTGCTGCATGAGCTTCCCTCAATAGTTCCAATCGATCCAGAGCTAATGACAGAATACAGCATTAGAAATTGGTTGAATAAGAGGGGAAAAAAGGCATTAAATATATTACAGTACTTTACCTGCATCCAATTGAGACTTGATGCTCTGGAGCGTTTCCTCCAAGGCGCGCCGTTCATTCAAAACTTCCTTCGTTAACGTCAGGCTCACTGCATTAGTGTTTTCTAATTCCCGAAAGAATTCCTTGAAGCTTGTAATTCCCATTTTCCAATATGCTTTACCAAATTCGTCTTCTTTGTTTTGAACAAATAAAGCGGAATTGTTAAATTTGAACATCTTTCGGCATGGAATGTTTCCCTCTTTTACGGCGATCATCACTGGCGGCGTCTGATTATCGGAAAAATTTGCCAGCAGGAAAATGTTGTCTTTGACATCGTTTCCAAACACTGACAGTACACAATCAAACACGTACTTTTGTGTGGGCGTGAGCCTGGCTTGGGAAGATTGGACTACGAAGCCAATTCCATCAAGTTGGTCAACTCCCAAGTGTCCGTCATGAGAGAAGAACTCCCGGATCTGATTCTTCAGCTCATCATCTTTTTTTATTCCTTCAGTATCGCCAAATCCTGGAGTATCAATGACTGTCAAGGTGTAGGGAAAAGCCATTCCTTGCTGCTTAGTTAGAACATATGCTGAGATCCACTTGGTCTGACTATGGGCTTCAGTCTTCCCCGTTTTTTCCTCGTCACAAGCCAGTTTGAAGCGGAAATCGTCGGTCCACTTCACTCCATAGGCGTAATTCGCGAATCCATGGATGAGGGTACTCTTTCCTTCAAACAGAAAAATCTTCATTTTTTTTAATTGTACGTCTAAACAAAAATTGTTGTAAATGAACCATACCTGCCCCTGTGGTTCCGACGAGCATGAGAACCTTTCCTACTCCGTCCTCAGGACTTCTGTTGCCGATCTCCTGTTTTTGCACGCGATTCTTAAAGTCGCCCTTCGTTTTCATCGGCTGTAGTTCATATATGTATCCATCTTTTGTGTCACAAAACTCCTTCATTTTCTCAGCCAGACGAACCTCTTCCTTCAATCTTTCAAACTCCTTACCAAAAAAGAATAGGTTTACATGAAATTCCACGTAAGGAAAAGGAGACATGCCAGTATACATTTTTTTTTTTACCGCCAGCAAGAAGGGGAAAAGGCATTAGGCTGAAACTGGGTGGCATGGAGTTCCCTGAGTCTACATTTCAAAAGGAAAAAAAAAATTCGTTAAAACCCATGAGGGCACTTTTCTTTAAGTCTGGTTTTCCTGAATTTTTTATTTGATCCAACGAAACAGAGACAGGACATTTAAACTTCCCTCAGAAGCACCTGTTTGATGGCTGAGTATAGGAAAATATGCTTCCTTAGCGTACATTATAGGAGGGAAGTATTTCAAAAACCCTTACGAAAAGGGACGCATGTAAAGATTTCAAGTTAGGCACACTAGAATTATTAGAAGTAATGATTTCGACAAAAATCATGACGTTCGTCCCCATATATCACGTATTTCCATGGGGATGTCCTTTAAATACGGGTTTCCCATTTCGTAAAGAATAAATGAATTAATCACTTTCCAAAGTAATGGAGCGCCGAAGGCGCGACTATAGCGAGTTTGTTTGCCCGAAGGACAATGAACTCGCTAGGACTGATATAGAAGGTGTGTACCAAAAGTATCCGAACGTTTTCTATACAGACAGTATTAGTGGCGCCATTTGTTGAAAGAAGGTGGCGTTCTATTGGTTGAACCTTCATGTATTACTCTGTTGAGTTTGGTTGGGCTAAGACGAATGAGTCATTGCCTAGGGCGCCAAAAGTAACAGTACCCATATGACACTCGTCGAGCAATCACCATGGAGCAGAGAGCTAACATCAAATTCAGTGTAAAATTGGGGAAAACATTTACGGAGACGCTCGAGATGTTGCGGAAGGCTTATGGGGAATAATCACTATCACGTACAACATTTTACGAGTGGTATGCACAGTTTCTGAATGGCAGAGAATCGTTGGAAGACGATGAACAGAGCGGGCGCCCTTTGACCAGTCGAACGGAAAAAGCAGTGGAAATAGTGCGTGATTTGATCAAAAGCGACCGTTGCATGTCCGTGAGACTCATTGAGGATATCATAGGTATCAGCAAATCACAAGTTTACCGCATTTTGACCGAAGATTTGCAGCGGCGAAAAGTCAGTGCGCGATTTGTTCCGCACTCATTGGACGACGATAAAAAACGAGCCAGAGTGCTGCATGCCCAAGACATCATTTCAATCGCCGATAATAACCCAAACTTTTCAAAAACCATTGTAACTGGCGATAAAACATGGTTTTTTCAATATGAGCCACTCATGAAGCGCCAGAGCTCAGTTTGGAAGACTCCAGAAGAACCAGCACCAAAAAAAGTGCGCATGCAGAAGTCAAAAGTGAAAACAATGCTAATCACTTTCTTTGATTCGGCTGGGATTATCCACAAGGAGTTCGTTCCAGAAGGCCGGACGGTAAATGGTGAATACTACGTGTACCTCGCCGTTATGAAGCGTTTGCTGGCCAGAATTGTTAGGGTCCGTCCCCTATACCAAGCACCAGGCAGCTGGTCTCTCCTCCACGACAATGCTCCGTCTCACAGGTTCATCATTGTGCGGAACATTTTGCCCTCTAAAGGAGTCGTAGTGCTCGACCACCCGCACTATTCGTCTGATTATTTCCTTCACCCTGTGATTATTTCCTTTTCCCCAAACTAAGAATGAAGCCGAAAGGAAAGCGTTTCGACACGATTTTGGACATCCAAAAGGCTTCGACCAAGGTTTCTTTCCGCCATCTCGGAGGATGACTACCAGAGGTGTTTCCAAAACTTGTATGATCGCTGCAAAGCCTGCATTTCTTCGGAAGGGACGTATTTTTAATAATCAATAATAAAAATTATAAATATCACATGGGAAATTGATTTGTAACTGAAGTTTGGATACTTTTGGGACAGACCGTGTATATAGACGATCGTGACTGACTGACTGGCTGACGCTAATTTAGTAATAGAGCGCCGAAGGCGCGACCATAGAGAGTTTGCCCGAAGGGGAAACAAACTCGCTCTCTCTCTCTCTATATATATATATATATCTAATATAGATTGAATAGAAGAAGACTGTAATGTTCCTCCCAGCCAAAGCCACCCCACGGCAACAGGCAGGAAATGCCCAGCCTCTAGCCCAGGAGAAGAGGGCAGAAAACCATTGAATCCTGGAAATAATTAGCGAGTTCATTGTCCTTCGGGCAAACAAACTCGCTATAGTCGCGCCTTCGGCGCTCCATTACTTTGGAAAGTGATTAATTCATTTATTCTTTACGAAATGGGAAACCCGTATTTAAAGGACATCCAAAAGGCTTCGACCAAGGTTATTTCCGCCATCTCGGAGGAAGACTACCGGAGGTGTTTCCAAAATGTGTATGATCGCTGCAAAGCGTGCATTTCTTCAGAAGGGACGTATTTTGAATAATCAATATTAAAAATGTTAAATATCACATGGGAAATTGATTTGTAACTGAAGTTCGGATACTTTCGGGACAGACCTTGTATATTCCATGACTGCCTGGGAATGTGGAAATTCTAGGACAATTACATCGGTAGGTCACTAGTGGAAGATGACGTCGCTAATATGTCGTTCGGAACATTCTCACGCGCGGTCCAATACTTCCCGCTTGACACGCTGCAACATCGCGACAGCCGCAGAGGCTACTTTTTTTTTCCTTTTGCAACCTGATGCATGCTACGGCCTGCCTCCATCGTGCCAACAAACCGATCTCGATCGAACTTGTCAAGTTGGCAAAACTGTATTCGTGGACGTCGTCCTGACACGGCTTCAAAGATGAAAGGTAAGCGATTGAAGCAAAGCGGTGTGGTTGGAGGGAAGCAAAAGGGAAAACTGGTCTTATCTGTGCAGTCGCCCCATCTCTCCGGGATTCGGCTAGCTCGGCAAGTTTTCCCTGCATGTGTAATCCTATGGCCTTGAAATTTTCCAAAACCTCCAATGTTCCTGGGTCCGCGGAGTGATCGGCCTGTACTGCTTATAGAATGACGACGGCAACACGATCACCATCCGTGCTGCTCGCTCCGTCCAAATTTTGCAGTCGTTTTCTATGCGTGGAGATTTGTCGACGTAGCCTTCCTCCTGGAATTCAGTTCCAGCAGGATGGGACGAAAGCCCTCAGTGCCCGGATGAACATGAATGTCCTCCCCAGAATCGTTCCTGGGCACGTGATATTCAGATTTGGGGATCTTAATGTGTCATCGCGGTCGCCGGACCTAACACCTCCTAATTTATATTGCATGGGATATCTTAAGTGCAATGTGTGCAACACACGCCCTGCAACCTTGGAGGCTTTTGAATATCGTAAACGGGAAAAAAGTCACTGCTTTGCCCGTCGCGATGTTGCAACTTGTCATGCATGATGTAGAGGACCGTGGGTGAAAATGTGCCGGGCGCGATGGTAGCCACCTTACTGACGTCATTTTCCAGAATTAACCTTCATATGTGATTTTCCAAGAATTTCCACCTGCCCAGAATGGCATGGGAACATGTTTTATTATGAAGTAATTTTTCATGAGTCATTTATTTCCTCTTAAAACCATGGATATGTGTATATATTCACCAACGTGTATAACGTGAAAACCCCCAGATAAAATATGCAACTGGATGGCTTGAATATAGGAAGAGACTTTACATTTTTATCAGAGGAACTTCCGAAAAGGACATACAAAGTACAAGTCAATTGAACAGGTTTCAAATATGTTAATATTTTGGCCATTGATTATTTGCTAAAATCTCGAATGAAGTGGTCACAACTAACTAAAATGAAAATAAACTCACAGGTTCATTTGCCAATTTCATTGCATCGACGATAATGGTCTCATTCAGAGTTTGACGACGACGTGGTGCAGGTTTGGGTTTCCAGAGTCTTGACTTCATTTCAAAGTCTGCCTGATGTGGTTGTGATGTCCTTAGATCGCCCTCATCATCTTGATTCATGTTTTTCTTGGTGTCCTCAAGTGCTCTCACAATATGCTGTATATTGTCACATTTCTGTTGTATGCACATCTTCAATTCCCTTCTTGTTCGGCGGAGATTGATATTAGTTTTATTGAGTAACGTTTTACACTGTCCGCTCAGAAGGTCATGATTCAATCCACAACCACCACAAGTTCCCTGGATGAATTCCGCACAAATGTGCATCTTGAGGCATTCGTATTGATCGCAACCTCTTCCAAGGTTATAGTCCTCACATAGATCAGGAGATACAATATCCGGTTTGAGATGCTTCTTCATTTGCCTAACATGTTTTATTCCTATATTACTGCCCCCGAGGACTATATTGTTGTGATCTGTGTCGATGTCATGGCCTATCTCGCATGTTTCATCTTTGCATAGTCCAAAAATAAATTTCGGACAAATGTGGAGGAGTTGACATCGGCTTTCTCTGCAACCGCTGGTACTCACGTGAGCATCACATATATCGACCTGAAAGTGGCGCAAATAGGTATGTTTCAGATCATACCTAGGAAAACATTTTTCAATTATATTGATATCAGAAAACAAGTTTTAGGGGCAAAATGATGATATTTTTGCTAAGGTAACACGTACCATCCGTGCAATATCTGGCTTTCCGTGCAGCATGTACCCATGTTACCCATTACAATAAAATATTTTCCTAGACCAAATTTTTTTTAAAACTCCCTTTTGATGGACAGACGACATTCCTTACGGAATATTCAAATCTAGCAGAGGTATCCGGAGTTACAGAAGTGAATAATGTAAATATTCCATGTTTGAGGATTCTATATGGTTTTATTGACACTTTGGCCAATTGTCAATTTGGCAATATAGTTTCTAATACAGTGAACTCTCAATAGCTCGAAATTCGAGGGAAACTTTAGTTATCGAGAATTCGAGTTATAGAGGTTTCTTAGATTCTATACCCTACCTAACGGTTCATTCATGTATACATCAATGCAAAATGTGTAATTCCTACTCATTTTAGCAGAAAGGCTTAAAACGTGAAAGAAAGAGTTCGAGATTTTTTCACGGCACCTTCTCGTTTGACGACGATATTTTCTGAAAGCGCGATTGCTTCGGAAGTATATTGTGGCTAACCGGAAGTGACCTCAACAAAGTTCTGCAAAGTTTCAATAGCATTTGCTTGTAGTCGTTGTTGACGGCCACGTTAACGGTCACTCACTGTTTGCTGATAGCAGGGTACAGTTCTGATGAGGTGCAGGCGCAAAGACCTCGTGACACATCGCCGTCTTCATTTTCCAAACTGATCAGGGTGGGAACCGAATGCGTGAATCAACTTATTCTTGGGATAACTGAATCTGCTGGATGTGTTGTTACAATAATAGGTCATTCCTGATAAAGTCAACCAATTTAAGTTTAGAATGGTGCCAGACATTCTCAGAATTCGGGATAAGATCTCCAAGACATTTGAAGTGACTAGCAATCCAGTAATAAAAGAAGAATCACCTCATTCGGATTTGTGGTTGGCGAGATATCGGCCAGGAACGTTTTCCTTAGCAATTTTCTGAGGCGTGGAAACAGGAAAAAATCATACGGGGAGATGTCTGGGGAGTACGGAGGATGTGGAAGGACAACAGTGCTGCGTTTCGTCAGCTTCTGCTGCACGAGTACAAAGGGACAAAGATCAATACTTGTGTGTCACTCCCCACTCGGTAACGCGTATGTCCTCCACGTGCAGCAATGCATACTGTCAAAACTGGTGCACTTCCTGTTGTGGGATCTGGCGCCAATGGGCCACCAGTCTCAGCTCCAGTTCGTGCAGCGTCGCACGAGGGTCCAGACAAGGATCACAGATGTGACGGCCTAGGTTGTCCCAGAGATGCTCGATTGGAGGAAGATCTGGGTGCGGGCCGGCCAAGGTAGGGTTGGTACGTTGGCACCCTGCAGGAAGTTGGTGGTGACTCGGCATGTGTGGGATCTGGAGTTATTGTGCTGAAAAGTGCTGGCTAGAACATTCTGAAGGAAGGGCACCAGTACTGGCAGCAGGATTTCATCCACATAACACTGGCCAATAAGATTCCCATGAATGACCGCAAGTTGAGATCGGCCGTTGAGGCTAATGACTCCCCATACCATGACGCTACCTAAACCATAACGGTCATGCTTCGAAATACACGCCTCTAGGAACCTCCTAGTCGGCAGGCGACGGAATCGAATTCGCCAATCATTGAAGTCTAAGCAAAAGAGGTGTTCATCTGAGAAGACAATTACCCCCCACTCTTGAATCCCCAGTTCTGCCGAGTACGGCACCAATTTAGCCTGGTCTGACGATGGACCTGTCCTTGGGGGATCCTCATGGCAGGTCGTCTAGACCGAAGTTCCAGCTGAATTACATGCCGGTACACAGTCCTCAAAGAAGTCCTTTGGCCCGTTCTGAGCCACAATGTGCATTCCATGAATATAGGTGAAAGCGAATCGGGCTCGGAGAAACTACATACTCAAATACAGGTCATCTCTGGGCGTCGTAAAGCGAGGGAGGCCTGATCCTTGCCGTTCATGGTTGGACGCATTGTGATACTGAGTCCACCAACACCGCACAGTAGCCACGCTTACACTTAGCCGATGCGCAACCTGATGCATGCTACGGCCTGCCTCCATCGTGCCAACAAACCGATCTCGATCGAACTTGTCAATTTGCAAAACTGTATTCGTGGACGTCGTCCTGACACGGCTTCAAAGATGAAAGGTAAGCGATTGAAGCAAAGCGGAGTGGTTGGAGGGAAGCAAAAGGGAAAACTGGTCTTATCTGTGCAGTCGCCCCATCTCTCCGGGATTCGGCTAGCTCGGCAAGTTTTCCCTGCATGTGTAATCCTATGGCCTTGAAACTTCGCGCCATTGTATTAAAGATCTGTAGAATTTCCTGTTTCGCATTTCATTAATAAATCCTTCTAGGGGTGGTATCCACAAACGAGCATTAACTTAATTCGGAATTAACCTAATTGGGAATTAACAAATGCTGAAGGTTACCATTATACTTTATCTGCATTCACAAACTAATGCTCAAATTCACATTTGTTATTGCTTTATATTAAATTCGATTCAATAGTTGTGGAACCTGTCGCGGTCATCCGACATCCCTTTTTCAAGGTGGCGCCTATCATCGCGCATGCGTGAATCATCCCACAGTGACTTGAAAGTGACTTTGACTGAAATCTACCCACTATGGATGAAAGTGGCAATAAGCAATGGCAAACAATTTTTTCAGTTTATGAAAATACGTACGCATAAGATTATCTGGGCAAAAGACAGCAGCTTTTATCACCCAGAAGAGTCAACCTTTGCCTTTGAGGTCACCATGTTCCAACCGAGCCTTCAGCCTTGAATTTGAAATATCCTCCTGTATTGTATTAGCTAACGAATCACAATACTGCGGACCTTGTCGTGACCAACTATGACTTGACAATCAACATCGAGGCTTTAATTTATGTACACTTCTGCCAGTGGAAAATGTGTAAGTCTCAAAGGCCCAAATGTTGAAACCTCTTTTAGTTTGCTTTTAGTTTTAGTTTAGTTTGCGAATCCCATCGTGATACGTCGCAAGACATATTTACAAAAAAACATTCCCCCCAAAATAAGTACCCCCAGAGAATGGACCTCCAATGTCGGATTTTTTCTGAACTCTGCATCGCAAAATGTACATATGTACCAAGTTTCAGATTTCTAACGTTCCTAGAAAATGGTTAGAATTAGCGTCAGTCAGTCTGTCACGATCGTCTATGTATCTAACTAGCGAGTTTGTTTGCCCTTCGGGCAAACAAACTCCCTATGGTCGCGCCTTCGGCGCTCTATTACCTTGGAAAGTAATTATTTCATTTATTCTTTTCGAAATGGCAAACACGTATTTGAAGTACGTCCCCATTGAAATACGTGACATATGGAGTCGAAAGTCTTGATTTTCATCAAAATCATTACCTCTATGATTATATGTGTGCCTAACCTGAAATCTGTCCTTGTGTCCCTTTTTCTAAGGGTGGAGAATACATTTTGAAGTACTTCCGTCAAATAATCGACGCTAAGGAGACATATTTCAAAATTAGGATTTTTCCCCTACTCAGCCATCAAATAGGTACTTCTGAAAGTAGTTTAAATTTTCTGCCTCTGAAAAAAAAGAGGAAAATGGGACTGAAAAAAGTGGTCTAATGGGCTTCCAAGAATTTTTTTTTTCTTTTGAAATGTAGACTCAGGGAACTCCATGCCACTCAGTTTCAGCCTTATACGTTTTCCCTTTTTGCTGGCGGAAAAAAAAGTATTTGGAAAAGCGACCCACCCAAAAGCTGTGCTCTGAGGAGACGTATAAAGAAAGTTGACTTTTTCCTTAAATCAACATCACTTCAGTGATGCGTGCGCCAGCTACTTTTTTACATCTGCCCAGTGAACTACATGCTAACAAAGTAAATTTTATATTCTGGCGAAAGGACTCTATGGCAGTACCTTTTTCAAACTCTTCTAATGGTTCCATACAGTTGTCTATGAAAAAACCGTATAAACCATATATGCAGCCTGTATACCTTCCCGTTTTGTTGAAGT